>JAWQFJ010033919.1:0-117500 GCA_034096865.1 Theodoxus fluviatilis
AGAGATGCAGTATTCAGTTGGAAAGTAGCTCAATTGGTACTATGCCACACAAAAAAACCTGATGTCATTGACAAATTAAAAAAACAAACAAGGTCAGTGATCTCAATTACACTAACGATTTCAAATATCAATTTATGATCTTCAGTTAACTTGCACAATCGATCTGTGGGGAATATTTTTTGGGGGTGGGTGGGTGAGGGGGTGGGGGTTGCATTTTGAGCTTTATTTTCAGAGAGGTAGAGCTGGAGTGATGTGGACCTTGACTTCTCCTGTTGGTAGTGGCTCAGTGGTCCATAGAGCAAGTCCCATCTCCTCCAGTAGACACTTGCATTCCCCATCTGGTCTGGACTACAGGTAGTCTCCAGCAAGACTGGATCACAATACAGCATGAAATCACTGGATAACTGGTGCTAGATGTATGTTGACACTAATTTTTTTATTTCACTCTTAATCTTGTAATCCCATCAATTTACTCTAATGTATAACTTTTTTGGTCTCTTCACTGTTACAAGTAGTTCATAAAACTAGAGATGCAGTTTGGCCTGTGTGGGGAGGAGTGTGGTGTGGTGTAATTTCAGCTGAAAGATGCACAGCAGGCCCTGACTATAGAGAACTGCCTGGATGGATGGTCATCAGGGTGTCGCCGTGGCCAGGAAAAACGGTCCTGTGAAGCGCGCTGTTATTTCCGCGAAAGTTGTCCGGCCATCCTGTCAAGGTTCCATTGCCATGACTTGTGGATTTGGATAGGAGGTATCAACATCTGTGTGTTTATTGTCAGTCTTTTTTTGAATTTTTATACAAGGTGGATGTTAATGCTAAATTGGACAAACATTTTAATGATCATTATTACATTTAACAAATTCTAAAAATAAAATTTAAATTAACTAGTGACAATAGACCTATGGAGAGAAAAAAAGGATCTGTGGGGAAGTATCTTTCAATGGGGGAGTGGGGTGGGTGTATGGGTTGGCATTTTCTGCTTTCATTTCAGATAGAGATAGAACTGGAGTGATGTGCACCTTAGCTTCTCCTGTTGGTAGCCACTAAGTGGTCCATAGAACAAGTCTCGTCAACTCCAGTAGACAACCTTCCCTTCTGCACTTTCATTCTGCATCTGGTCTGGACTTCAGGTAGTCTCCGGCAAGACTAGATCCTAATATAATAATAGCATGCAATCACTGGATAACTGGTGTTTGATTCAAGTTGTCACTTAAAATCTTAAATTTCATTCTCTTGGTATTCATTCCATGATATGACTGGTGTATAGTGTTGATTTCATTTCTTCATTGTTACAAGTAGTATTGAAAGCTAGAGATGTGGATTGTGGCCTATGTGTGGGGAGGAGTGGTGTGGTGTAATTTCAGCTGTGAGACAAGGCTGTAGAGAACTGCCTGGATGGATGGTCATCAGGGTGTTGCTGTGACTAGGAAAAAGTCCTGTCAAGCGCGCCATGTGCTCTCGCGAAAGTTGTCCGGCCATTGTCAAGGTTCCATTGCCATGACTCGCGTATTGGGATTGGAGGTATCAAAGTTTATTGTGTATATTTTATATACTTAAAAAATATATATATTGTGTGTGTGTGAATGAGCTAGATAATTGTTTGTTAATGTGCAATTTTAGGGACTGAATTTGTAACAGTTCCAGTTAAAACTCTGAACATAACAAAGACTTCTATAAAGTAATTTGTATGTAGTGAGAATTGAAGAGAAAATGTGGGATTGTGGGGGATGGGATTTTTCCGTGAATTTCAGAATGCTGTCTATCGAGCTTGCCAATCCAGATGACAACACCTGTGGGAAAACTCCCTTGTAGATGAGCTTTTCTTTCTGCACTACTAACCTTGAGAGTTGCAAGCAAGGAACTCCCTTGTGGCAAGTGACTGCAGGCACAAGACAGAGAGGTCTGTTGTCTTCAGGTGTTTTTTGTTTTGTTCAGACAGCACATGCTTGAAGCATTGTCACTGCTAATGAAAGGCACTAGACAGAATGCAGAGATGCAGTATTCAGTTGGAAAGTAGCTCAATTGGTACTATGCCACACAAAGCAGCCTGATGTCATTGACAAATTAAAAAACAAGGTCAGTGATCACAATTACACTATCATGAACAATTTCAAATATCAATTTATGATCTTCAGTTAACTCTTGCACAATCGATCTGTGGGGAATTTCTTTTTGGGGGTGGGTGGGTGAGGGGGTGGGGGTTGCATTTTGAGCTTTAATTTCAGAGAGGTAGAGCTGGAGTGATGTGGACCTTGACTTCTCCTGTTGGTAGTGGCTCAGTGGTCCATAGAGCAAGTCCCATCTCCTCCAGTAGACATCCTTCCCTTCAGCACTTGCATTCCCCATCTGGTCTGGACTACAGGTAGTCTCCAGCAAGACTGGATCACAATACAGCATGAAATCACTGGATAACTGGTGCTAGATGTATGTTAACACTAAAATCTTATATTTCATTATCATACACATGTAAATTCATCATATCTTTGGTGTATAACTTTGATTCCATTTCTTCAAAGTTACAAGTAGTATTGAAAGCTAGAAAATGTGGTTTGTGGCCTATGTGTGGGGAGGAGTGTGGTGTAATTTCAGCCGAGAGATGCACTGCGAACGGCTGTAGAGAACTTTCTGGATGGGTGGTTATTGGGCTATTGCCGTGACCAGGAAAAAGTCTCGTGAAGCTCAACGCGGGATCGTTTGAATGCTGTCCTGCTGTCCTGTCAAGGTTCCGTTGCCATGACTCGTGTTTTGGGATTGAAGGTATAGAAAAGCGTGTGGACTTTATTTTTTATTTTGGAATGTTGAAATGAAGCAGATATGGATGGGTGCATTTTTGTGTTTATTAATGTGAATTCATATGCAATTCAAGTTACTGAACTAAAAAAGAAAATTTTAGTTTTAAAAAGTTCGTCTATATGTTTAAAGAAAGAAAAGATACTGAGAACTAAGATGCCCTAAGAGTCTTTGAAGTTCCTTGAGGCTTACAAGTATGAAGTGAGAATAGGAGAGTGGTGTGGATGGGGTGGGGAGGGATATTCTCAGATCATGAATTTCAGATGCTGTCAAAAGTGCTGATCTGGATGACAATGGCTGTGAGAAGACTCCCTTGTAGATGAGCTGCACTAAGCCTGAAAGTTACAAGCAAGGAATTCCCTTGTGGCAGGAAATTACAAGCATGTGACAGAAAGGTCTGTTTAAGATTTTTGATAATACTTGTGGGAAGAATTGTCACTGCCTATGATAGGCATGTGTTTTTTCCAGTAAATGATTCACTTTTATCTTCCACCACTTCAATGATGGAAAATTTACTAAATATTACTATATAGAACTTCAAAATAGTTTAACATTTAAAGAATGATGGCATTTGTTCAGTAAGCCTGATTGGCAAGTTGATGAGGGAGCTGGAAAGGGGAGGTGGAGTGCTGTAGTTCTTTGCAGACCCAAGTTGAGTGCTTTGAACCCAAGGCCTAAGGATCCAGCAGTGGAAGCTGTGGGGCGGCTGTGAGTACCAGTAGCCAGCTGGCACTGTGTCTAGACAAGAAGCGAAGGTGCCTTTACAAGGGTTACCTGCCTAATTTTCTCCAAAAACACATCTCCATAGATGTTGTAAATGAAATAATGCAAGCTGTCAAGTTTTTAAACAATATTACGAGACTTGACATTGGAAGCCATTTTCATGACATGAAATTTACAATGAAGCTTTATGTAATGAAGCATCTGAAAGTAGGCAAACTTCACTGCACCCTCTGAAGAGAGAGGGTAGCTTGCTTGTTCTGGTTTTATTTCCTACAGTAGTTTGATCAAGCTACTGGAAGACGAGATCAGCAATGAAATGTCAGAATGAAGCGCGAGGAGGCCACTGTTCACAAGGCCAAAGGTAGGACATTATTGGAGAGATTGTTGTAGTGCAACACTCGAGGCAAATGGAACTAAAATGCCATATTAACTCAGAAAAGACGTTTGGTAATGCATAATTAAACCACTCCGATTTTTCTAAGAGCAATGGAAACAAATGAGATAGGAAACCGCAGAATATGATTAGAAATCTTATTTCATTCTCTTTTTTTTTTTTCCTGCGTAAAACCTATTTGTCGAACTGTGGGTTTTCATGGGAAAGCATTTTCTTTTTGGTAGGGGCGTTGAGGGGTGAGTGGGCTTGGTGTTTTGAGGTTCCATTACAGAGCTACCTACCGCAGTGGAGTTGACCTTTTGTTTGTGTGGAAACTGCTGGATGTCATCACAAGGTCAAGCCCAGTGCTCCTCAGTAAACATCCTTCCGGTCTTCTTTCTCTTCGGCAACTGAACTGTGGATAGCCTGCGGCAAGAACAGAACAGAACAAACAGGTTTATGACGGTTTTTGAGATTCATTGTCTACTTTTGAAAGAGTTCCCTTAATCTTTATATATATATATATAATATATATATGTCATCGTCTTAGTTTTTTTCTTTCTTACTGATGTTTAAATCCTTCATGGTGGTAACTTCTACGAGTTGCTTTTTTATTGGTTGCATTGTGGGGAGGGGGTGGGGGGCCTAGCTTTTGTGGTGTTTAATTCCAGCAGTGTGCAAGGAAATGGCTGTGATTCTTGGTGGACGATGATTGGTCCAACACAACACTGTATCTGGGATCAAGTGCAAAGAAGTTCAAGGTGGCAAGATGGCTCTGGCATTCAGTTCGAGACGTGTCGACTGGCATTCAGTGGCAGATGTGGCGACTTGTACCTTGGGAGTTCATCACTGACTGACTTGTCACCATCTGACATTGATTCCGGAGGCAGTCACACAGTAAGCTTTTCTTGAGTACTGCAGCTTTCATGGTAATCTTTCTGATGATGATTTCTTTTGCATCACATTCAGTCCTTGGAGCAAGCTTTTGAAGACTTGGAAGTTCTTCCGACATATCTTAAATTAAGGCAGTGTTGAAGAGCCTAGAAAATCTCTTGGCATGGTACTTTTAAAGTTCTTTTAATATTTCATAAAGGCAATTTCATAAAGTCTTCCAGAACATGTGTGGAATGGGATTGCTTGATGGGGCAAAGGGGAGCTGTTCTTTTCCCTATTTCAGTGTCCTAGAGGCTGCCGTCATATAGCTGTCGGTGTGTCGCGGCTTCATGAACTTGCCTACAGACTAATGGTAGAGAATGTGGAAGTCCCAGGCAGTATGCCACATGTGGTGTGTGTTGGTACCCAGCATCTTACTTGGTCACTCATGGTTCAGTAGTGACCACGTAGAGCATGCTCAGTGTGACTAACATTTTGGTTGCACTCTAAAGAACCCATGGCACTTGTTAGGGGTGTCTTGGCCAAATTGTTAAAAATTGTGAATTCACATTCCAGCTCTTTTGGTGTCAACCTATGCAAGCTTGGTAATGAAAGAATGATTTTTTTGGATGTGGTTACCTAATGCAGACCCAATGCAGACCCAACCTGTGTAAGTTTGGTAATGAAAGAATGAAATTTTTTGTGTGGTTACCTAATGCAGACCCAACCTGTGCAAGTTTTGTAATAAAAGAATGACTTTTTTTTAGGGATTACCTAATGCGGACACAACTGCAAAACATCCTGGAATGAAATATTTTCTAGGAGGCAGTTATTCAGGACTATGAAAGCGCTAAATTCTGCATCACAATTTACATACGGATATTGCTGACAAATGTCATTAATTTGCACATTAAAAGAGGAATGACAAGATGTAAATTTGCACATTAGATGAGAGATGATGGAATGTCGAATCCAAAGAACTAAGAAATAAGTCGGATAGAACCACCATCTTGTTGTAGGTTGTCTCCCACAGGACAGAATTTGAAAAACAAATTCTAATAGACGTGCAAAGTTGGACATCAAAAGATGCATTTCGGCCATTGTTAGGTTCCCCTGCTATTCGTGGTGCTGGCCTCATCGTGGCGCAGGGGTGAACGTCGCCGACTTGGCGGCGGCCAACAAGCACCACATTTTCTGACCTGTTAGATGATGTTGCCAGTCTTGCAGTTTCTTGGGTTGACTGTTCAGGCAACCTCCAAGCACAGTCTTATTTGTGCATGACCAGGGCTTCTGCAGGTGCTAACAGCACATGATTAATGATCATGCAAATAAACTTATTCACTTGTTCACTGAAGAAGGGCGTGTGCCCGAAAGACTTTGATTTTGGTGTTTGTCGTGTGTTTGTTTCTTATTGAAAATAAACTTATTTGGAAACCTTTGGTCTTGGTTGTTTTCAACGACCCCAGCCCCCCTAACCATCAAGGGTGATAGAATCGAAGTGGTGTCATTATATAGGTATCTTTGAGTTACACTTGACAATTACTTAAAATGGACAGAAAATATGTTTAGAGTTCAGATGAAAGCAAATCAGACTATTTCCTTAGGAAAATTAAATACTCCCGAGTGGAGAAGACCATCCTTGAACCATTCTGCATGTCTTATTGTACAGTCCACCATTACTTACTGCTTGGTGTGCATCTTTGGAAATTTGACTGCCAAGAAAAAGAAACGGATCAACAGAATCATCAAATGTGCAGCCAAGATAGTAGGAAAGCCACTTCCTCAGATTGACAAACTTTGGCGCGGAGGCTGTCTCAGCGAAGATACTCTCAATTCTGGCAGACTCAACCCCACCCACTACATGAGAACTATATTCGAGCCAAATCAGGTGTTCAATTCATTTCACTAAAAGCACGAACTTTAAGATTGAGGAACTTATTTGTGCCCATGTCCATCCGTGACTTAAACTGTTGAGCGCACCGAGTACTACAAGTCTCCAGTGAGCTTGAGTATTAGGTGTCGAGAGGTACCGGGTGGAGTGGGGGGGTGGGTGGGTGCAAGGGCATTGAGTGTAAGGAGATGAAGAGGTCCGGTGTGGTTGCATTGTGTGTGAGTGTGTGTGTGCAAGAGCATAAGAATGAAAGGAAATGGAGTGGTAGAATGTGGTGCACGGGTGCTTGGAATCTACGAGGTGAGAAGAGTGATAACAAAGGGGTGAGGGGGATGGGAGAGAGAGAAAGCCTAACGCAAAATTATTTGTACATATACTTTTTGAAACTGTATATACATCATTTATCATTATGTACTTGATAATAAAGATTGCCTGTCTGTGTTTTTCTTGTTTACATCACTACACTATACATCAAACGGAATAGAATGCAGATCATTTCATTCGCAGGACACTCTTTGACATGCAAATAAACAAAATAGTCTGTAAAGGCACCATTTTGTGTGTGTGGAAACATTACACTTTTCATGGTGACTACATTACCATAAAACCCATACCCATATTGCTAACCAAATATAGTGGCTGCTCAGTAACGGCCTGCCTCGGTCACTTCTCATGGTACAAGACTGACCATTTCAGTTATGGTCTTACCATACTCCTTCCTTGGACATATAGATCAATGTCATTTCCTCGCTCTTTTTCCTTTGAATATGGTATTGCAACAAAGAACGGTAATGCCTGGCAAAAAACGTTTTCACAGGATCCCCAGGATAATTTGTAGTGAGCGATTGGTATTATCTAGCAATTGACATGACATCTTCAGCGTGGAGATCCTTATACAAATGACAACACCTTCAGATAAAATTTAAAATCGGACCCATGCCACCAAGAAAAATTAAGTTGGCATGAAAACATGTATCATAAGTGGCAGGGGATTTATTTAGACAATTATTAATGGTACTGAAGCAAGTGCCACAAAGTCTACATAGATGCACAGAAAGGCAGTAAGTCGTTCAGGAGACCAAGAGCGATCAACTCTGGAACGGCTTGTGCTATAGATTGCTAGGTAGCCTATCATGGAACGGCTGGAAGTGTATAGGTCCAAAATAGCTGTGTTTGGGGAATGGATGGAAGCGACCATCACAAATGTGTGCAGTGGCACCCATTTCGACCTGTGACTAACACCCAGCCAATGCGAGAAGTTACCGTTCTAGGCTGCCGTTCTTTTCTTTTTTGAAAGAATAACTGCTCTGAACTTCATAAAGTTTGAAGGGAGGTAACTCTTTTACGTTAGCCCTTTGTGTAACCTCCCTTGATGCAAGTGTCGAAATTCAGCGATATACCACCCACCCACCAAACGAGACTTCTTGTGCAATATTTCGTCAAAATGTGCAATGTTTGGGTCTTGGCAACGGGCCTAAATTTTGAATGAACCCGTGCAAATTTGGTATTGTTGGAAAGTGGCACACTCGTCTAGATTTCCTCTCCAGAAGAAAAGTTAGATTTTGCGTGTGTGTGTGTGAGAGAGAGAGAGAGAGAGAGAGAGAGAGAGAGAGAGACTTCTGGTCAGCTGACGCGAATGGACCAATCAGAGAGCTGGAATTGCTACCACAATGCCATGCAGCTTAGAGGCAAAATGGATGCCTCCTGAGCTGAGAGATGTCAGTTTGATACAGTTTGCCATGGCTCGACGAAAGGCGCACACTGTAGGTGCTTTCAAACTCAAAAAAAGCAAGAAAAGAAAGGAGCAACTGTCAGCTGCACGAGCTACGAAGAGAAGAAAGGCTGGCGATGTGGAATCGACGTCAGCCACACGTGCAAGCCCGCTATCAGCGAATACTACTAGTACTACATCATTGTCATCGTCGGAATCAGTACCTTCTACATCGGCTGCTGAACCACTGGCGTCAAGTTCCGGCTACAGCACACCAGTCCCCTCTACATCTACTGATGATCCGGCACCATCCTCATCGCGATTGAAATCGAAGAGATTTCGAGTGGAGTATAACTATGACTTGCCCAGTGCAGCCGACCGAGTGTGGATTCTGACAAAGATAGATCAGCTTAATGAACTCATTTCGGATACAGTGTGTCCGAATTGCTTCGAAAATCGTCTCTCAGTACGAGCTGGCACCTCTCTTGGATTTTCTCGGGAGATGACTTTGATTTGTGGACGGTGTGGAGAGGTAAGAAAATGCTTTTCTTCACCTCGCATCGAAAAGAGGCAGAACAAAGCGGGGTTTGAGGTGAACAGACTTGCAGTGCAGTATTCCAATGAAATTGGTGGTGGGGATGCTGCCTTGCGAAAGTTTTGCACAGTTTTCGGCATGCCTCTTCTCCACGGCAAAACTGTTTCCAGCATTGACAGGAGAGTTTGTGATGCTCTTGCTGCATCGGGGGAAACCACACTGGACATGACAGTGGACTCGTGAAAAATCAGTACAGAGACCTACCTTTCTGGCCAACATGCAGCCGAGAAGATCAGTGAGGAAGACAGTGAAGATGACACAGCATGAAATGAAGATGATGGGATACCACTAGTGAAGCAGTACTTAGACAAATGCAATCAGGGGAACTTTAACCTGGCAGGGGTAATGCAAAGTTTGAACATTGCTGCAAATGAGGTGACCCTGCTTCTGCTGCTGAAAGCTGATGCAAAGAGGAAAAGGAAGGCAAATAAAGCTGCAACTCTAACTTTTCAGACAAAAAGACGCTTGCACTGTGTTGAGGATCTGCATGACATTGCTGCTCAGGAGGATGAGGAGGGATCAATCTATGGCCCAGGCATGCTGGAAGACTTGTAGCAGGTGACTGAAGCTGAAATCAGCTGTAAATTTGACTGCAAGTCCTTCTGTGACATGGAACACTCCAAAAACTTTGTTGGCTGATTTCTTGGATTGATTTTTCATGCTGGTAGCTTCATGGAAAATTTGATTGAAAAAATGTGTGTTTGTGCTAGTCTCTTTCTGTTTTTTAAATTTTGTAGACAGATGAGTAGTCTGTGATACCACACTGAGAATTTTTTTGAAAAAAACAATTGGTAAATTCTGCATTTGCTGAGGATTATCTGAATTTCAAGCCTTACACAAACAGAAAACATCTAGTTAGAATTCTAGGTTATACTGGGTTTTTTTTACAAGATAGACAAGAGGCTTGTTCAGGAGTACAAAGCGCTGCATGAGCGCTTCATGTTGGCAATTGATCGCTCTTTGCCTCTCCTGAACACCTACATATTTAGTGCAGCCCTTAACTTGTTAAAGGGGAGGTAAATCTTCTGCGCAGCATGTTGTGTTACTAGACGCTAAGAAAGTGTTTTCTTTGCCACAGACATCGTTTATGCACTTTTAAATGCATTCTGCATGAATAAAGTTCACTACTGTGTCATTCTTACTTGCCATTACGCGCGCATACAGAGCGCTTGGGGCAAATAAAGCCCGTTCCAGTCCCAAAATGATGTTTCTGAGGGTTATTTTACGCATGGACGGTCAGTGCAGGATCGGAGAAGCCATTTTGAAAATCGTGTAAATCACCTCGGATCTGATCAATGCACAGCGCTGCGTGAATCACGCCCCAAAATTGCTGTTCAGGAGTGAAACACATGCAGCGCTGCACCTCCTGACAAGCCTAAGATGTCTTCATGTAATCTCATGAGCAACATTATCATATGCAAAATAAAATTTGTTTGAAGTTGATATGTAGTCTCTTGATTTTTTTGGACTGATTTCTTGAAAAATACATAATTTCCACCATTTCCGCCATAACACTATTGTTATTTTCATAAGTACACTAAATAAGCCTTTATTTGATTTTTTGACTCACATGCGAAGCAAAAGTGAGTATGTACTCACCCGTTTCGTCCGTCCGGGCGTCCGTTAAAAACTTTAACGTAGGATTTTTCTCGGAGACTATTAAGTCTATCAACACCCAATTTGGCATAATGGTGTAGGATGACAAGGCCTCAAAAAACATATATGGTGACTTGACCTTGCTTTAAGGTCAAGGTCGCAGGGGCCATAAATGTTGTCTAAAAAACAGCCATTTTTCACATTTTCTCAATTTTCTCTGAAGTTTTTTTAGATTGGATACCTCACATATATGGTATATAGGGCAAAGTAAGCCCTATCCTTTGATACCAGTTTGGTTGACCTTGCTTCAAGGTCAAGGTCACAGGAGCTCTTCAAAGTTGGATTGTATACATATTTTGAAGTGACCTTGACCCTGAACTATGGAAGATAACTGTTTCAAACTCAATAATTATTGTGGGCACATGTTATAATTTCATCATGAGACACATTTGGTCACATATCAAGGTCAAGGTCACTTTGACCCTTATGAAATGTGACCAAAATGGAATAGTGAACCACTACAAGTGACCATATGTGACCCATTTCTGGAAATCAGTCTTAACTCGCAATCATCGAAACGGCGCTACACAGCTCTGAGGGTGGTGGGGGTCTGCCTGGGCCAAATTGAGGTTTTCGGTTCATTGCATTCTCTAAAAATTAATCTATAAAATGGTATAAGTTTTATGTCTTAAAAATGTATTTAAGTGCATTAAAAAATTAATTAAAGTTATAATTGTGATAATTTAGAGCATTTTTATTTGCCAAAATCAACCAATTTTGACCCTGCAAAACAACACGTAACCCTTGCAGAACCTCAACACATGGTCTTTCGCGCGCTTTCTTTGCTTTCTTCAGCTGTGCAAAACATCAAGATGATTGGATAATTCTAAGACCCTGTTGCTAAGGAGAATGTGTGAGGATTGCATGCAAAACTTTGAGGTCCGTTTTCTCAAAACAAGTCGCGACTGAGTTTTCAACTTCAACTCGTTATAACTTCCACAATTTTTGAGCTACCAGGTTCGTTTTGGTGTCAAATTAATCAGGAATCTCTGTAGAATAAAAAAATATAAACATCTCAAAAATGATAAAATCCACCTTAAGACTGGTTTGGTGGTGGTGGGTCACATATCTCATGGTAGAAAGTGCCAATAAGCACCATTGTGCTTCCTATGTCTTGAATTAACGGCTTTGTGTTGCATGACCTTGACCTTGGGTCAAGGCCACATGTATTTTTTGTAGGAAAAATGTGTAAAGCATTTCTTAGTGTATGATGTCATTGGTAGGTGTAGTTGTTTGACCTTGACCTTGAGGGTCACCTGAAGGTCAAGTCATGCAAAGGTCAAGGTCAAGCATGTGAGTCATATGGGCTTTGCCCTTCTTGTTTGTTGTTGATTCCAAATGAACTAAACCAAGAATCGACATCAAAATTGGAGAAAAAAAAATTGGTAAAAAATGTGTACTGTAGCTGCCTGGTCTCCCCTTATGCTGTGTCAGCACTCATTTCGACAAGGAACAACCAGTCTGCAGCTGCTGGTTTGCTCGGTTGGTTGAGAAGCACACTCCGTGACAATGAAAATGCATCGCAGAAGCCATCTTTATTAGCGCTTGGTCATGTCGTTCAAGAGTGACAATTTGAGTTCGCAGAGAGCTGGATCGAGCGCTAGGTCTCTTGAACGACCTACAGATAAAGACTGTTCTACTCTCCTGGAACTGAAGTCGGGGACTAACTGTGTCCAATATTTCCAACATATAACTCAAGATAAAACAGATTGGTTTGAAATGACATGGTTGCCATTTGGTGGCCATGTTATGTTGCATTTATTGCCAATGTACAGATGTAGAATAGCAGCCGATATGACAAAAACAAAGTCAGGTAATATTTACAATACATACAAATGACATTTTTGACATTTTCTTGGCTGCAAAACATGTTGTAATTGCTGATGGGACAATTCACCTCTCAGGCAGATGCCCTCAGAATAATCTGTTTCTGCAAGAAAAAAGATTCATAATAATTACTTCAAGTATGAAACATACAATTGACTTTTAAAATTACTACAGTAAGATTTATATTATGATCTTGGAAAATTAAGCTGAGCCAGGTCTTGAATTGGAGGGAGTCCTAAAATAGAGGTAAGGAAATGGCACTAAAATGAATTACATGTATTTTTATATATATATTGCAAAGATGCCAACTTAAAACAAAATGCAATACATTTACAATGCACCTCTATTTCTGTTAGCATGAAAAGCGGGCACAATGTAACCCATTTCAAGTGAACAAGTGATTAAACAAATTAATGCAACATATATAACACAATGAAAATAGTCTACATGTCCTTAACTCTTACAGCCCTGGACGTTATTTTTGACATGACACTCCAGCCCTGGGCCCGTATTCACAACGGCGATTTATCTTTTTAACACTCGATTTATCCCCTAGCCCCGCGTTATCTTGATCGGTTAGATAAGGTACGCTCGTCAGAGAATCCTAGGTTGCGCTTTGCTATATATACTGGTTTCCAGCCAAGGGAGAGCGGAACAGGCAGTTGGAATCGTCTGAGTTTAGAGATAAATCGGAGTTAAAATAAATCGCCGATAAATCGCCGTTGTGAATATGGGCCCTGGACATTTTTTAAAACAAAGATTGGTTTCATACCTACACTCTTTGAATGGCTGTATTCTTCCTTCCTACTGCATCAAATCTCTCACTTTATATATATATATAAAGTAGAGGTCTGTGATGGTCTTATGCGATAAAAAAGATACTCTTATTGCCTTTGCAATAATTCTAGTTATGTACAGAAACAAGCAAAATCGTGCAAAAATTTGGCATGGACCTATGTTGATACATTCTTTCCTCATCAAAGTTGAATAGAATACCATACTGACACAAAAAGAAATGTAGAAAACAAGAGAAAAGCTTAAGACTTGAAAAAGTGGGTAAACATCCAGCAGAAAAGGCAAGAAAATCCTTACATCATATAGCAAAAATCTAACGTTTTCCCATCCAAAGACTTTCATTGTTCACCTGCTCTTCATCTGTTCTGAACCAAAATTGGAGTCATGCTGACTCTTCAAAGTTGAATAAAATACAATATTGACACAGAAAGAAATGTAGAAAACAAGCGATAAGCTTAAGACTTGCCAAGATAACTATCCAGAAGAAAAAGGAAAATCCTATCATCATGCTGCATTAGACGACCACGCCCACACCTTGAACTCTGGACCGTCATCATAGACACCGTGAGGATACTCTTAGTCCGACTCAGTATCGTTGCGCTGCTTGATCCCCTCAAAAACATCCAAAAAGTGTCTCGAGGATGTGCTAGGCCCTGCTATAGTTTCGTCTGACATCCTCACTCTAAACATCAATCAAAACGCGACGAAAATCGGCTACAGAACAATGTAAACAGTCGATCTAAACGTGCTGCCGCAAATACGTAGGCCGAACGCTCATCTGTCACATGACCATAGGGCGTTTATCTGCTCTTTACCATTGAAGAGTTATAAGCCGGTTAATTCCCCTTTGACCACAGGTCGCAGAAATACCCCTTCAGGGCTGTGCTAGGCAGTCGCAGAAATGCGCCTCTCGGGCTGAAAAGGTTAAAAGAGGGAGGTGGGAGAAGAGAAGTATTCAGCGCACTGTGGACACTGAGTGTTGCAATTTGGAGTGGACCCCTGGCCTGCGGGACGGACACCTGTAATGGATGCAGCCTTATATCTGACCGAAGCCTCCTCCAGCTTTCTGAGGGCCTAATTAGAGAGTGTGTCCACAGCAGCAGTGCAGACAAATGCAACTGCAGTCTTTTGATATCACACTTTAACAACCACTCTACATCAAGTCAGAATTTGCATCGTGCAGAAAAGATGGTATGTCATCAAGATAGATTGCCCATTAGCAATATCTCAAAAATGCATACTGACTCAATCGGAAGTAAGGGTCATCAAAATAATCATCATCCTCTGTTACATAGTCGTTCCCTTGATTTTCTTAATTTAGGGGTATGATCAAAATTTTCTTCCTGGATTCGGAACGGCTCATGAACCTTGATAATTCACTTGGCTTAACTTTTTTTTTTACATGCCTCATGCCATGCACAAATCACTAGCAAACAAAGGTTACCATGAACAGAACTAGTTCTTTAATGTATAAAGATATTCAAGATAAACAAAGTAACTGTACCAATACTAATGGCTAATAACCATGCCAGTTTCCAAGGATTAAACACAATGAATTAATTGATTCATTTAATTATATGGTTGCAACCATAAAATAAAGAAAAGATTCAATCCTTGAAGTTTCACTTCTTATTAATGTTCACCACTAATAAGAGGGCTTTATTGAGAAAAATTCAGTTCCTTTTTCCAAAGTTCACTTCATATACACAGGGGACTGAGGACAGAGAGAGGTCAGGTGTCAGTCTACTCATCCGATTTGTTGATGATGGCAGACTTGTTGATGAGGGCACGGTTGGAGATTCTCCACATTGAAAACTTGGGCAACATCAAATTGGTGGGAAGGGTCACTTTGGCGTAGATGGGAGTGGCATAGGTAGATGGGAGTGGCATAGGTCTCGCTTGTCTGAGATCCAAAGCAGAACTGGTTGACCGGTCCGTCCCTCCCTCGCTATATCCAAACTCCACAGTCGCTTGGTATCACAGACTGGCAGGAGCCATCCATTGAAGCCGTGGGAATCTCTGAGAGCAGGAGTTTCTCATGTGTATCTTGTTACACCAGCCACTTCCCTGTCCTCTCCTTTGTCCAATTAGTCTCCCTCTCTTCTATTGTTTTGATTATCAAGTCCTTCTCTCTGTCTCTCTTCACTTCATTAATTTTGGCTGACCACCTGCAGTCCTCCCCCCGTGGGGATCAACTGTCCACACTATCAGGCACCACCCACGTAGGGTTCTAACTTCTGTAACATTCTCAAACAGTGGCTTACCTTCACCAAGTCGAGGGAGTTTGTGATGTGCAGGCCAAGAGATCGAAGGACAACAAGGGGAGTGAAGGACGTGCTGTACAGACGCTGCAGCCCATCGATGGCGGCCACCACAGGCAACACCTCTCTCTGTCTCCGAGTCTCGTACTCCAGCAGGTGGTTCAGGGAACCTGAAATATGAAGTCCACTCTTATATACAACAATATAGCCAACTGAGATGTTGTGAGCCCATACAGATTTAGACTTTCTTTCAGAGAGATCTCTTTCCAGAGAGGCAGGAGTGCAATAAACTCATAAGAAATTCTGATACTTTTTGGGCACGTTTGTTAGACATAGAATCTCGAGAGAATCTTGGGGAATAGGCATTGCCTACGTTTCTCGATCATTAGCCATAGGTGTGTCTCGCTCACCCTCGACTAGCCATCGAGGCGAGTCACTTGCCCAACAAAAGCACCCCTTGTCTTTGAAGATGTGGGTAAAGGGAGAACAAATGGAGGGTACTGGTATATAGCATTCTTGGCTGAAGACATATACTGCAGATGGCATCACCTCAAAAGTAGGCAAAGAAATGAAAGCTGTGAGGAAATGGGGGAAGAACATACAGTTATTAAGCTCTTGGTTCTATTTGGTGCCAGTAATACCAGATATTGTCCTTGAAACTCCAAATTTAAATTCCTCTTCTTTCATTGTCACATCAGGTTTAGGGAATTCCTCACTATTTCATGTAATACTCAAACTGCTTGATTTGTTTTACAACTGGAGTTCTACAGCATTCCCCATGCGGAGGTGGCATAGCAATCTGTCGGTCAGGGCTACTGACCCAGGTCACTGCCATTCTGGATGGCCTTCTGGAGCAGTTCCACCAGACACGACACGTCTCCAAAGCCCAAGTTGACACCCTGGCCTGCCAGAGGATGGATCCTGTGTGCCGCGTCACTGACAGAGGAAATCAAGTCAGAAATGCATACATTAAGTCACATTTCTTCTGAGATATACTGTGGTCTTAACATTTTCTACCGTTAAAAAAAAATTCTGAGCAGATGTGAATGACCATCCTTGAAATCTGTTGGCGATAGATTTGTGTTAGCAAAGAAGAGACTTGTCACATAACAGAGAACAGAAAATGATGCTATCTGTAGACAACAGCTGTTGACAAGCACCTTCTAACACTTGAGACTTAGCTTTCTCTGTGTCTAATGTCCAGGAAATGTAAGCAATACACTAAGCTTTCTCTGTGTCTAATGTCCAGGAAATGTAAGCAATACACTTAGCTTTCTCTGTGTCTAATGTCAAGGAAATGTAAGCAATACACTTAGCTTTCCCTGTGTCCAATGTCAAGGAAATGTAAGCAATGCACTTGAGACTTAGCTTTCTCTGTGTCCAATGTCAAGGAAATGTAAGCAATACACTTAGCTTTCTCTGTGTCCAATGTCAAGGAAATGTAAGCAATGCACTTAGCTTTCTCTGTGTCCAATGTCCAGGAAATGTAGGAAATGCATATGAGACTTGGACTTCATTTTTTCTGTGTTCAATGTCAAAATGTAAGCAATGCACGAGACTTAGCTTTCTCCGTGTCCAATGTCAAGGAAATGTAAGCAATACACTTAGCTTTCTCTGTGTCCAATGTCAAGGAAATGTAAGCAATGCATTTGTGACTTAGCTTTCTCTGTGTCCAATGTCAAGGAAATGTAAGCAATGCATATGAGACTTGGCTTTCTCCGTGTCCAATGTCCAGGAAATGTAAGCAATGCTCACCCAATGAGTGCAACCCGTGACTTGACATACTGAGAGGCATGGGTGAGGCTCAGAGGGAAAGTTGCACGGGAATGTTCTAGAACGTCTGTTACGGTGGGCGGAAGTTGTCTACATGGGCTGCTCCCTTGGGAAAGAAAAGCGAAATTGAGGACTCAGATCTGGTCAGAACTTTGACCTCATTCAAATGTGATTAATACATTTTTGTACTTCACTGTTTTTGAATGATGCTTGAATTAAACATGTTGAACTATTTGATGCTGTCAAAGCATTTCTTTTCTCTTTCTAGGATTTTGGGCTGCTTCCAGATTTTATTTTAACCTTTCAATTCTGCTTCCTTTTTTCCTGTTGGTTGAATGCTAGATGGAAGCATCATGGTTTACAAGTTACTGATATTTCATTGCATGAGCACGCACATACACACACACACACACACACACACACACATGCTCCACAATAGTGAGAACACATGACAGAGTTAAACAAGATAGATAACTTTCATACAGAACAGATTCAAATTATTAATGATATATCACAATAACCCCCTTTTGTGTGGTATGAAATTCAAGAGCAAAGAATATTAAGTATCCATAATGCAGCATGTTTCAAATCAATAATTTCCCTCTGCTGCAGATATTATGAACAGACATTGCAATTATTTACCCTTCCTTACATCACCCTCCACCCTCACCCCCACATGAACTTTCACAGTGGCATGAAATACAAATTTTTATCTTAAATTTGTGTCAAATGAGCATATTTACCACACCCCAAACATATGCTATTTCCTCAGCATCTAGGTCGGACGCTGTCAGAGAATTCTGCTAGAAACAAATAAACAAACTCTGCCCAGAATTGCCCCGTCGACCATTATGCATGAGTAAAAGCAACCATCTTTCCTTACGGCCCAGGTAAGCATGGAGGTAAGAGAGAGTATTTGTTAGGGTTTGGTGAGCATGCACATTAAAACCATTTTACAGGAGGAATTTATCATGAGGTCAAGCAACAGTAAGATTGTGTGCCACTGGCTGTACATATTGAGATCAAACTTAGCAGCCCATGGGGTAAAACCCTTGGTTGTGTGGTTACATACCAGGAAGGATGTTGTTGGTCAGGTTCATCAGAGTGTCCAATGCAGCATCTGCGATGTTGTTTTTGTCTCTCTCATGCCACTGCACAACAGCAAAAATCATATCAAACTTTTTTTTCAGAAATAAATTTCTACATACATTTCCAAAGATGATACTTCTTATTGAAAGAGTGAATGAATGGAGCTATATGCCCCATCAGCCTGTGTAAGCTATTTACTAAGGCAAATGACTGTAAAATCACTGGAGCCAATTAGAATACCAGCAAGGCTAGTCTTCACTTTCTGAGTCATTCACCTTAAAAAACAACAAGTAGGGTGACATAGCAAATTAATTTTTACCCCAACTCACAGGGAGGTTGAAATGTCAAAACTTTTTGCTGCATTTAATAGTTGATAAAGACAAATAAGACCATGATGACACTATCACTTGTTTTGTTTGCTAGTGTAGGTAATCTCATTTGTTTAAAATGTGCAATAAACAAAGCCATACCCAAACTTTACCAAGATTAACTTCCATAAAGCTTTGGACACAATAATCTCTATACAAAGCATACAACTGAATTTCAACCTCCTTTATATTCTATAATTGTCTTAGCTCAAATGAATAATTTTAAAACTGAAAGGTGCAACGTCATGTCCAAACACAAACGTGTAAAGCAGGCCAACTTACAAGTGCATCATTGACAGCATCCACAAAGCTTTCTGCATTCATCTTTCGAAGATGATCTGCCCGCTCAGATGACATTGTCCACACCAAGGAGCTCAAGTTGTGTGAAAGCTGGTGATTAAAAAAAGGGGAGAAATTGATATTGATTTGAGACTGGTCAGTGCAAGGCATTAACCCATTATAGGCAATGACTCCTGTCAGATTTCTCAAACTTTGCTAAAACAACACTAATTACTATGTCAACACCTTCAAACTCCAGGACAGTAAATCTGAAATAGATCGTTTTCTTTTGATCATTTAGTTACATCAGCTACACAGAATGCAAAATAAATAATCGACTGTATTCAATAAAAACTGAAAACTAACTCAAAATAACAAATCAACTAAGACATCACTTCATTTCAACTGCATTTTGCAAAACAGCACTGTTAAGACTGGAAGTCCCTGACTAGACAAGCATGAAAGTGTCAAACAGTAAAGACAATATCTTACAGGCAGAAGAGCGACAGGACCTGAGGGCAAAAACCTCTGCCACGCCACGTGGTTGTCGGGTGTCTGAAACAAAGGACACACAAGAAATGCATGGACTCCGGGGTACAGCAACTCTTCATCAATTTTATCACAAGCAGCAGCTGTAACTCCATTTATCTCAAGGACCTCACGAGAAAAGAATGCCCACGGCAATGCCGCTGAAGATCCACGATATAGCTCCTGGCTTGCCCATGAAGAACAACAAGGCTGTTGAACTTGGGAGTACTTTGGACCCAGGTGCGAAACGGTCTGCCACTGGAAACTCATCAGGCAGAGACTTGACATCCGCCAAGAGACAACTGGAAACCCAACTTTTTACACGGTGAAGTGCCTTTGAGAATGATTCTGAAACTGGAGATACAGATATTTCCATACATATACATTCACCCACGTATGCAAACATGCACTTGTGTGCACAACCAACCACTCATCCACAAACATCCCTATCCACACACCCACACACACACACTTGCATGCACACACACACTCGCATGCACACACACACTCACATGCACACACACATACACACACACAAACACACACCGACACTGACACACACCAAAATGCACACACACACACACACACACTCACGCATGCACATATACACACACACATGCATTCACACACAAACATACAGACACACGCATGCATGCACACACACACACATACACACACACATGCATCCACATACACATACACACACACATACACACACTCTCATAACTCAATTATTTCCCAGCAAAAGCTATTCAGAACTGGCCAGGGAACTTATGTTGTTTTCTTTCACAGACCTGCCACTTTTCCAAAATTTAAATTTGGCATATTCATGATTAAACAAGAAGGGCAAAGCCCATACGACTCACATGCTTGACCTTGACCTTTACATGACCTTGACCTTCAGGTGACATTCAAGGTCAAGATCAAACAACTAAACCTAGCAATGACATCATACACTAAGAACTGCTTTACACATTTTTCCTACCAAGGTCATGCAACACAAAGCTGTTAATTCAAGACATAGGAAGCACAAGGGTGCTTATTGGCACTTTCTACAATGAGATATGGTCACTTTTAGTGGTTCACTACCCCATTTTGGTCACATTTCATAAGGGTCAAAGTGACCTTGACCTTGATGATATGTAACCAAATGTGTCTCATGATGAAAGTATAACATGTGCCCCACATAATTATTAAGTTTGAAACAGTTATCTTCCATAGTTCAGGGTCAAGGTCACTTCAAAATATGTATACAATCCAACTTTGAAGAGCTCCTGTGACCTTGACCTTGAAGCAAGGTCAACCAAACTGGTATCAAAAGATAGGGCTTACTTTGCCCTATATACCATATATGTGAGGTATCCAATCTAAAAAACTTCAGAGAAAATTGAGAAAATGTGAAAAATGGCTGTTTTTTTTAGACAACATTTATGGCCCCTGCGACCTTGACCTTGAAGCAAGGTCAAGTCACTATGTATGTTTATTGACGCCTTGTCATCATACACCATCATGCCAAATTGGGTGTTGATAGACTTAATTGTCTCCGAGAAAAATCCAATGTTAAAGTTTTTCACGGACGCCTGGACGGACGAAACGGGTGAGTACATAGACTCACTTTTGCTTCGCATGTGAGTCAAAAATGGAAGTGGTGGGGGTGGTGGAGGTGGTGATAGGTGTGTGTGTGTATGTGTGTGTGTGTGAGTGTGTGTGTGTGAGTGTGTGTGTGTGTGTGTGTGTGTGTGTGTGTGTGTGTATGTGTGTGGGAGTGTGTGTGTGTGTGTGTGTGTGTGTGTGTGTGTGTGTGTGTGTGTGTGTGCATGCATGCGTGTGTGTGTGTGTGTGTGTGTGTGTGTGTGCCTGTGTGTGTGTGTGCCTGTGTGTGTATATGTGTATGTGTGTGTGCCTGTGTGTGTGTGTGTGTGTGTGTGTGCCTGTGTGTGTGTGTGTGTGTGTGTGTGTGTGTGTGCCTGTGTGTGTGTGTGCCTGTGTGTGTGTGTGTGCCTGTGTGTGTGTGTGTGTGTGTGTGCCTGTGTGTGTGTGTGCCTGTGTGTGTGTGTGTGTGTGCCTGTGTGTGTGTGTGTGTGTGCCTGTGTGTGTGTGTGTGTGTGCCTGTGTGTGTGTGTGTGTGTGTGTGCCTGTGTGTGTGTGTGCCTGTGTGTGTGTGTGTGTGTGCCTGTGTGTGTGTGTGTGTGTGTGCCTGTGTGTGTGTGTGTGTGTGTGTGTGTGTGTGTGTGTGTGTGTGTGTGTGTGTGTGTGTGTGAGATTGGAATCACCATGTTTTTACCTGCCATCCAAGCTTTGACATTCAACTCTTTTCTCATATGTATCAACATTATGTGCAATTCATGTTTGCAGCCTTTTTCCTCTGGTGCACTTCACACAGGTTTGGCACTTTCTAATCTTCTATCTGAGGAATTCACCTCTCTGCTGACTTGGCCTTTAGCAGCACTCTCTCTCTCTCAAGGCTGCAGGACATTCCAAACTGAGTCCCATTACAAAATGCTCACTTAAGTAGTGATGGTGTCCCCCAGAATGTTATGTCACACCAAACTCAGGAAAAAAAATCAGACAATCAAAATGGAAAATCAGTAGCTGAAGGAGTTTTCATGAAAAATCAGTATGATTTTGATGAAATCAGTATAGGTGGCAGGTCTGCTTTTATACAACCCACAGTTTCTTAATAATGCTTCTTAGTTAAAATTATGTGTACTATCTTTAAACTGTTTTTAAGGGAGATGGAAATTTCTTCTTAAAGTGATACAACATTAAAGCCTTCTTTAAGAAAGTGATGTTTACTAACTTTTTAAAAATAAGATATAATATTGCCGTGTCTTCATTAACATACAGCTTGGACCAAAAAGTCTGTCTGTCACTACCTCTCTCAGTGCATGGGAGGGTTGCAAGCAGAGGGTCACTGCAGAGAGAGACCTCTCCTGCAGATTCTTGAACCATTACACTGCAAGTATTTTTCTTTCCTCCTCATCTTATCCTCCAGTACTTCCTCTTTCCCCTCTACTACTTCTTCCTCCTCCTCCTCTCTTACTTCATCCTCCTCTGTCACCATCATCTCTTCCTCCTCCATTACTTTCTTCTCCTCCATCACTTCCTCCTCCTCCTCCACCACATTCTCCTCCTTTTCAATCACTTCTTCATCCTCCTTCCTCACCTCCTCCTCCTCCTCCATCACTTTTTTCTCCTCCTCCATCCCTTCCTTCTCCTCCTATTTCACTTATTCTTCCTCCCTCATCTCCTCCTCCATCACTTTCTTCTCCTCCTCCATCACTTCTTCCTCCTCCTCCCCCATCTCCTCCCTCATCTCCTCCTCAATCACTTTCTTTTCTTCCTCCTCCATTTCCTCCACCAATACTTTCTTCTCCGCCTCCTCCTCCATCACTTTCTCCACCTCCATAACTTTTTTCTCCTCCTCCTCCTCCATCACTTCCTCCTCCTCCATCGCTTCCTCCTTCTCCTCCATCACTTTTTTCTCCTCCTCCTCCATCATTTCCCCCTCCTCCTCCTCCATTGTTTCTTCCTTCTCCTCCATCACTTCTTCCTCCCCCTCTTCCTCCTCCATCACTTCCTCCTCCTTCATTACTTCTTCCTCTTCCTTCTCCATCACTTTTTTTTCTCCTCTTCCTCCTCCATCACTTCTTTCTCCTCTTCCTTCTCCATCACTTTCTCCCCCTCCATCACTTCCTCCTCCTCCTCCATCACTTCTTCCTTCTTCTCCTCTTCCATTACATCCTCTTCCTCCTCCATCCTTTCCTCCTTCACCCCCTCTTCTTCCATTCTGTCTACCACCCCACCCCCCCACCCCACCACACCACAGAAGCAAGCATGGCACACTTACATCATCAGAGAGCTCCAGGGTGGCCACCAGGGCAGTCTGTCCGTAGTCCCAGTGCATGGTGTGGATCTTGGCCTGGCTTCGAAGGGTGGACTTGAACCCATCGGCCCCCACCTGGAACAGCCAGCATCACTTGGTTCCTGCCATTGAAGTTGTGTGCGAAAGTGATGGCAACCGTTCATGGGGAGGGAGTGGAGCCGTCTTGGGATTTGTCATAAGAAAAATTTAACTAAAATGCTTGAAAGAGTGAGCAAACCTATAATAGGTGTAAATGTAGATACTTAATCTTTTCTATGATCTCAACCACCTTTTCTTTCAAAGCCTCTTGGATGCTGCACAGTAGTTCACAGCAAAGCATGTTGGCAATTTTTTCAGACACACAGTCCAAGGGTAATCATTGTCCAAGTTAGGATAAGCAAAACCCCATGCCTGCTGCATTTCAACACTAACAAGACACTCACATAATGGTGTCACTTACTATCAGAAGGTACTTACATCAAGTAGTATTTAGTCTCTTTAAAATATTACGGCCAAAAGTGATATGGGTAAAACATCTGCTGATGAAAGTGGAAATGACTAGCATTTTATCTGCTACTGGCTGCTAGACATTTCTGAGTCTTGAACTCACACTCGCTCACTCACACTCGCTCTTTCACTCACTTGCTTTCTCATTCCATTCCACTCCACTCACTTATTCATTCACTTGCTCACTCCAGTCACCCATTCTACTCCAGCTCCCTTCCTTTTTCACTCACTCACTCTCTCTCTCTCTCTCTCCCCCCCCCCCCCTCTCTCTCTCTCTCTCTCTCTCTCTCTCTCTCTCTCTCTCTCTCTCTCTCTCTTGCTCGCTCACTCACTCACTCTCTCACTAAAGACAAACACATTAGCAAGCAAATAAAGGTCAGAGGGTATAATGCAGTAGTCTCAAAAACAACTAACTAAAAACCCTTGTTACTAACATGATGATGATTGCATGTCATGTGCATACTAGCCGGAAATGCAACCTCCACAGACTGTGTGTCCTGGTGTGCAAGTCAGTAAAGACCCAAACGGGTACTCAAATCAGAAGAGCGCTCACCAGAAGCTGAGTGTTGACGGCTCTCCCATCTGCAGTCTGCACTTGCACCCAGGGTTTCCTCTCCGCGATGTCCACGTCTCCAGGCAGCAGGTAGTCTGTGGCCTTGCTCAGGTACCGAACCTCCACATTGGCCTCCTCCAGGCGTTGGTAGATGGCAGCCTGAATCACGTCGTTCTCCACAATGAAGGCAAGCTCTTCATCCATGTCCTCATTGTTGAAGGTGATCATGGAGTTGGAGCATGACTCCCACACCTGCAGAGAGAACAAAGTCATTGAGGAGACACAGAGAACTGAACTGAACTGAACTGATCTGGACTGAACTGAACTGAACTGAACTGACATGAACTGACATGAACTGAACTGAATGGAACAGAATGAAACGTAACAGAACATGTTCATGCAAGTGGAAATATGTTTACATCAAGCACTAGAACATTGCTGGTAATGCATTGAACATGATGTACAAGTGTTCTTTTCTAGTACCTAAGGAGACACAGAGCGGACAAGGCAAATGTTCATTTGTAAATAGAATTGAACCTGAAATGAAATGTACAATACTTTGGATGAAGGAAACATGGAGACTCTGTCAAATGGGTCACAGCACGATTGACATAACTTATACTCTGTACATTTAATGCTGTAAATTAACAAAGCAGAAAAAGAGCTCTGTATTTCCATGAAATAAAATCACTTCTAATCAACCAATATTTCCACATTGAGACTGTGTTTGAACAAAACAAGAAAATGAAATTAAACAATACTTGTCATCAATTTTTCAACAAAAAGCAGTATGATTTAGATTACAAATGATTAAAACTATGAAAGGAAATGTGATAGGCAAAAATAATCTAAAATGAAAGCGTTCTGAGCTAACTTGCAAGGACAGAGCCTGCGCAGTAGACTGTAGCAATACAAACTCATGCAATATTACACTGAATTCCTCAAAGAGGGAATATGTTCTGAGATAAACATCCACTACATCAACCACATTGACAACCATATCTATGTTACATTGGACAAAAATGAAAATCCTTTTTGGAATAACATCTCTCCCTACTTGCCTGCATTCTCTTGACAGACTGACATCTCATCTGCAGAATTTCATCCCAGGCACCAAAACCTGGAAAAGAAGCAACCATGACACAAACGAATGAACGGATGAATGAATGAATGATTAAATGAATGAATGAATAAATGAATGAATGAATGAATGAATGAATGAATGAATGAATGAATGCTTGAATGAATGAGGTTTTACAGCCTATCAGCCTTCATAGGATATCTATGGCTTTTGACCATGAAAATCGCTAGAGTAGCTAGGAGGTGAGAGAATCCCTAGTTTGATGAAGGATAAAGTGTTCAGGCATAGCCTACCTCAGTTTTATCCGACACTAAACAGATATTCCTACACTTCCAAGTGACCCTTGTAGTCATTTCTGTTTTGTCTTTAGGAATTCCGCAGTCTTTCACCTACGTTCCCTAGTTTATCATTTTCTATGAATCCTGTACTGAGATACAGAAGATCAATTCTTACCCCCAATCCAAAGTGGAATAACAATGACATAAAGAATGGTGCTGCATAACTAAATCTCATCAGACATGCTTGATTAAGCAGAGAATGTACTTCCTATCCTCCAAAGCCATTATTTAAACTCACAGGATGTAGCCAAGTCGAAGCATGCGGAACATAAAAAAACACTTGGATAAGACATTATAAGACCAAGTGCAGTGTGTAATTTATCTATTGAAACCAGCATAGAGACCATGCTTTTGAGATCTCAGCTGCGCTGGGCAGGCCATGTTTCCAGAATGGAAAACCACCGCCTGCCCAAGGTAGCACTATTTGGTGAGCTTTCTACTGGTCGACGGGACAAAGGGGGCCCGAAAAAGAGATACAAAGACTCTCTCAAGAAAGCCCTCATCTCATGCAACATCGATCCCCGACAGTGGACCTCTGTCGCTGCTGACAGAGATGCCTGGCGCCACACCATCAATAAAGCCACGGCAGTGTTGGAGAGCTCCCACAGGAACACACTAAAGGAGAAGCGCCAGAGGAGAAAAAACCGAGAGGGCGTCATGCTAGACTCTGGCCAGATCTTCCCCTGCGGCCGGGCTTGCCGGTCCCGCATTGGCCTCTACAGCCACCAACGTGTCTGCGGTGGATGTGAACAGCAGCATCGTCTCATCTTCGTTCGCGAAGCAACGCCATAGCATCTATTGAAATATTCAAAGAAGCAACATCAGCACACAATGGCAATGTACAATATGCATGGATCATTCTGAGAGTGAAGTGCATGAACTTACTTTTGAGCAAAGAAACTGTGGCAGGGCTTAATGCACATGTCCTGTTGCTGTATTTCTTCTGCAGTTTGAAATCGTGTTTTGGTGATGCTTCCAACAAGATGATTTTTTTGTTGCTGAAGAGGTCACAATGTCCTGCAAAAAATAAAGACTTGTCAAAATTTGCAAGACTACAAGTAAGACAAATTAAGAAACACAATAGAACATTCATGCACAGCTTCCTTTAATTCAATCATTTCGTGTCCATCTATTGTCAAAATTGCTTAAAATCAAATGTTTATATTGTTAGGAACAGGCCAAAGGATGCCACATGGTTTTGTAGCATTTGGGGAACCACTGAAATGGCAAGAATTGATCAACAAAGGCAACTAAGGCTAGAGAGCACATGCTGTTCATGCTTGATCCTACATGTGTTAAGTAAGGGCCAATGTTGGCTGATTTTGCTATTCAGCTACTGCAGATTATGTTACCCTTAAACAATCAACAACTTAATATAACAACATAACCATAGAGCTACAATTACTTCAAAACAACCATGATAGGGGGGGGGGGGGTTGGAGAGAGAGAGAGAGAGAGAGAGAGACAGACAGACAGACAGACAGACAGACAGACAGACAGACACACAGACACACACACACAGTGTATGCGTGCATGCAGGCTCGCTCACTTGTGAGAACAAATGGTTATTTCATGTTGATGACATTACAAAAGTAAGTACATGTACGTGTGTGCACGTGCACATGCATAAAGGTATGTACATGTGTGTTGTGTGTGCATGTGTATGTATGCGCACGTGCGCGTGTATTTGCGCAGGGGGGAAATCGATTTTATTCAGTAGGAACACATACAAATTGGCCTGGTTAAGTTGGTTGCTTCCGTAAGATAACATCAAAAGAATGGTGGCGTCAAAAGGGGATGCCGTAGTCAAAGATGCCGGAGCAGAGGAAGTGTATGGCGAGGGAATGGATGACGTGATGATAAATATTAAAAAATGCAGGAGAGTGGATCAGTAGAAAACAATGTTAAGAACAAGGAAACTGTCAGAGTCACTACAAACAGCAGGAGATTTGCCCGCAATCGCAGAGAGCGAGTGGGTCCGGGGAAAGAGCAAGACGGGCGAGGCGATGGGAAGATAAGCGCAGCAGAACAGATGCGCCCGCAGCTCAACCATCAACAGCAGCATTAAATGAAATTATGTGTGTGTGTGTGACTCAAATGCAAATTTTATTCAAAATAGCACCGAAACGCATACAATAAAAGGTTTGAGCAGCAGTTGAAAGGCGAAAGGGACGCTAGAAAGGGTTCTAACACCGAAACGCGTACAATCAAAGTTTGAGCGGCAGTCGAAACACATTCAATCAAAAGTTTGAGCAGCAGTCGAATGGTGAAAGGAACGCTTGAAAGGGTTCTGTCAAAGAGTTCTGGGATCACAGGGCAGCCGTCGTGTTGCAGATAACCGAATAAAAAAACACGAACAGTGTGGAGCAGTTACACTGTGAAAAGTGCGGTGGTCACTGGCCCTAGGCCTGTGGAACCCGCAGTCTCTCTCCGCAGTCATCTCGTGATCTGGATGAGGCAAGGACACAGAAGGCATTGCCTCGGAGGATAGCCATCCCGATTCGTTGTTTGAGCATCATGGTCTCCCGTGGCTCGGCCGTCTCCCCCTTCAGTCTTCGTCCAATTTCCTCGATGGTCTTGAGTGTTGAAGGTCCGAAGACTCTGGTGGTCTCGAAGGCGAGGGGCTCAAAGCGGTGTCGTTCGGCCAGGATGCGGTATTTAGTCCTCTTCGCCCCTTCCGCTGCCTCTGCTGCAGATGACGGTTGCAGGGCGCTGGAAATGATGTTACTGGGGGCGAAAGAATCTATGCACGTCACATCCCAGACCAAGCTTCGGCCGTTGGAGAAGGGGAAGATGGTCATCCCATCTGGACGCTTGCTGTCGCCTCTGTCGAGCCCGGTTGGTTCCAGGACAGATGGTATTCCAGCGCTCTGGAGGGCACGTCTCACCATGTCGTTCAAAGCAGAGTGGCGTGGGAAACGGCCGGCGTTTGCTCGACAGGAGAGGGCGTGATGTCCAAGGGCGTCCATAGATCTTCCACATCTGCATTGGTGGGGTTCGCAGACTGGTGCTCCTGCCCTCTGAGCGACGGCTATTCTTATGGTCTCATGGTCCAGATGGAGCCCCAGGGACGGGATTGGGATGGCGTGGATCCAGCTTCCACTTTCCGCTCGGGCTGCCGCTCGGATGCGCGCGGCTGAGACCTGGTTTGACCGAGCAAGGAGGTCCTCCAGGGTTCGCTTGGAAGAGATGGTATCCCAAGCTTTCTGCTTCCATCTGTCTTCTTCGTTTGGTTCCTCCTCCGTTTGGCTTTTCCACCTCCAGCCTGGTGTTGATGGCTTCCTCCAGCTCATCCGTCTCCTCCAGTCCAACGGTTCTGGAGAGAACGGAGTCGACGAGAGAGCTGGTGGCGTGGAGGGACAAGATGAAACATGGAAGCGCCAGATCTTCGCTTCTCTGCAGGCCTAGACCTCCGAGACTGACCGGGAGGGTCGCCTGTGTCCAGGAATCTTGTTGGAGGTCGACGTTGACGAGCCTGGACACCGTCTCCCGGATGATGTTATCAATTGAAAAGCAACTCAGGGCAAACAGAAGCAAGGACAGAACCAACTGCAGCAGTCACACCACTAGCATCATCATTGCCACTACACAAATGAAAATGGGGAGAATTAACTAAGTAAATAAATACAGCCTACTGCCGAGCCCAAGGCAACTAGACAATAATTCACAAATATCATGATGATGATGATGTAATTTTTACCCAATGCTGCGGCCATAGCTCCTCCAACCATCCCACCACCCGAAATGACAATATCAGCACTGTCGGCATTGTCAGCGAGTCCTACACTGAAAAGGCGACTCGACGATTGCAGTTTGCACAAGCGTGTGCACAGGCCGGTGGACCTGTGCAGTGACCTCAGAAGCACCATGTTGTTTCCTAAGGAGAACGGTAGTTACGTCCCTTCAAAGTCAGGAAAAACGTTTAAATAGTTTCAAAGTTTTTTCTATGAAAGATATTGCAAACACTATGCAATTATATTCAAATTCAATTTCGGGTAGTTACAATTAAAAATGTGGGCATAAAACATCTCGAAAGAAAGTAAGCGGTGTCGTGACAAAAAATGTACCCCCAAAAATCTATACTAGGGTACTCCTGTAGAAATTTAGACAGTATTTCCAAAGATCGTGTATAACACACCTTCTTTGGTATTACATTCTATAAGTTTTTCTTTCATCGGAAAGACATGAAGTCTGAAAATAATACTTTCGTTTCTTTCCTTTCCTTTTTTTGCATGTTAATCTCATCAATATGAAAAGGCTACACAGCCTACCTCATAGAATTTTTCAAGTTCAATATATTGCAGCTTGAAATGGTACATATTAATTGATGTTCATTCTTTAATGAAACGCAACATCCACATTGTTGTAAAACAAAGGAGAATATTAAAATACATACATTATTTGTCATATTGTAGAATTCCAATGCTTAAAATTGATTAAAGATCAAGGGCAAATTGTACTAAAACATATTTCTGAAATCAGTAACAAGGCTTGGTTCTTAATTAATTTGCTCAAATTGTTCAAGGACGTCCAGTAGATCGTTTCAAGATCTGAAAGACAAATATATCAATAACTGCACTCAAATAATATTTGACACCTCAGAATAATGCGCAGTTGGTATAATTAAACCACTTATTTGATTTTTTAAAATGCATCTAGGAGATGAAATGAGAAGAAAATTTTTTAGGGTGCAGATGTACTAGGACAAGAAATTTCACTGAGAAGCGAGATGACTGACAATCCTTAGAGAAAGAGCCCCCCCCCCCCCCCCCCCCCCCCCCCCCCCCCCCCTGTCTTCAAGTGTTCCGGTCCTGTCTTCCTGACAAGATGTAGTGATCATTAAAAAACAACAAACATTGGCTTTATAGGGTGACTTATCACTCATATCAAAGCAACGTACTGCTGCACACTTTAGATAAAACTTCCCACAAATGATAGATTGTAACATAACACACATGAAATCTTGTGATTATGATCATGGTAGGGTGGGTGTGTGTGTGTGGGGGGGGGGGGGGGGGGGGGGGGGGGAGGGGGGGGGGGGGTTGGGGGCTAGGGGTGGGAGTGGGGGGAGAGAATATAATAAATATGCAAACTATTGATCATGTTCATTCTGTTCCTGTCCCAATGAGTTTGAAAAAGAAGTCTGCCAATTTGAAAATGTTAAAATCCCACACTCAAACAAACAATAACCACTACAACCAGGGATATACAAATATCCCTCTCTGCATCCCCCCCCAAAAAAAAAAGAAGAAAAAAAAAAAAAAAGCCCTTTTTGTTGACACATTTTTGTTGCCTGTAAAAAGGTATTCATTGCTGACAACGTTGTTCTCGATTATTTCCCCCACATGTCATTTTCTTAGTTGCACCGGCACGACCATGAACGCATATTTTCACGAGTGTGAGGCTTGGCAACAATGGCAACCGGCCACGGGTTGTCCGTTCTCACAAATTCGAGCGTAAAGCTGCCGTTACATCCACGCACAGGACTATCCTCTACTTCCATAGAAAGAACTCAACATTACCTCCGAACTGCAGATGTTGGAGGCCCTGATTTCGTTGAGACGAGAGATGGAATCGAAACGCTAGGTACGACTGACGACGGTGCCGCGAAAACTTGGACACGTTCCGCTGACGGACTCGCTGTACAGCTTAGTCAGCTTTCTGATGAGGAATTCTACGCAAAACTGCAATACCTCAAGAATGAGCAACGCAAAGTACTTGATACCTGTGAGCGCCGATACAAAGAGAAGCTTCAGGTGGAAAATCTATTTGCCACAGGTTCCTACAATGACACCTTTTTCGATACCGACGACGTGAACTTCGAGGTGCCTGCTACCCAACCGCTGTCAACACCAAATCAACATTACACCGAAGACCTCGCTGAAGTTACGGCCGACCGCGATCCTCACCTTTTTTCCAAACCTCCGACCGGTAAGTCTCCATCGAAACAGGGCCCTCTGTACTCCACACAAGCACCGTCTGTGTCCAAGTCCATCCGGAATAGGCCAATTTCAGCACCCATTCAAAATTCAATGAGAAGATCGAGGAGTTTGGACGAAAACGAATTCGAGTACCTACACCTGCAGTCCACTGATCAAGAGAATGGTTTCGAAAATTTCGACTATCGGGCTGTTTTGTCTGACAAAGTATCGCCCGACGTCAGTGTGAAGGCCAAAGCTCGTATTGAAGACATGTGGGATGACTTTTCCGTCGAGGACTATGCTCCTAGAGAACGGCGGCACTCTTCAGCATCGCAGGTCGTGCGTGATGAAACCCCGAAGCCAATCCCTCGCACTGCAGAGTGGCGACACCGCATAACCATCCCTGAGCCCTTCAAGATGACCGTTCGTGAAAGTTTGAAGGAGAAGAAGAGAACTAGTGCTCAGGAAGAGCTGCACAAAAAGAGACTGGAGAAAGAAAAAGAGGAAGAGCTTGAATGTCAAAAGAAATTCAAAGCTCAACCAGTTCCAGCTCACATCTACCTCCCTCTCTATGACCAAATCAAGGAGAAGTCTGATGCTCGGAGGAGGTATGTCCGAGAGTACTGCAAAGAAATGATCAAGTCCCAGGTGAAGCCATTCAACTTTGACAAGCGTGAAACAGACAAGAGAAGCCACAGATGCCAGTCAGCATCAGGAGTTTCCCTGTACAGAGGAGACAAAACCAACCACAAGTTCAGGGCCTCAGGTGTCCCAGACTACATCTATGACAACACTGTGAATGAAAAAATAAAGGAGGAGGAAGCCTACAGAAAAATACGCATCAAGCTTCGAGCTGAGGAGAAATTGAGAGAGGCAAATTTGCCCCCCAGCATGGAAGCCAGACAAAGAATGAAGGAGATGAAGGCACGAGAGAGGGCCATGAAAACCAAGAATGACAAGAAGTCTCGGACCAGACGATTCCATGAAGTGCCCGACTATGATGCTCTGTATCGAGAGTTCCAAAAGGAAGTGTCACGGCGAAAGCAGTTGAAGAATCCTACTAGGATGGAGCCATTCAACCTGGAGACAAGCAGAATCGAGTCCAAACAGGACAGGATACTGCGGGAAATTGAACAGGACAACGAGAGGCTGAAAGAGACACGATGGCCTTACCAGAGCACCAGGGACACCCCCAGAGGAACTCCCAGATCAAGTCTTAGTAAGTACTGCCATTTCCTGTGGTCTTCACTGGAGTTTAGAATTAAGTTTTTTTCATTTATAATTTTAATGAGGACACTGACTGAATGATTGAGAAACATCAACTAAGGCACTCACAAAAAACACAATAAAGTTGTGGTTAATGTAACATAATGTAAAAATTGTGTTGGAAGGTAGGACTGACTTAAAATTTTTTTTTTTTAAGAGGCCAGATTGAGACTACGCACATTGTGTGTGTGTGTGTGTGTGTGTGCATGTGTGTGTGTGTGTGTGTATGTGTGTATGTGTGTGTGTGTATGTGTGTGTGCATACAGGTGTGTGTGTGTATGTGTGTGTGCATGTGTGTGTGCGCATGTGTGTGTGTATGTGTGTGTGTGCGTGTATATGTGTGTGTGCATGTGTATGTGTGTGTGTGTGTGTATGTGTGTGTGTAGTGTGGTGAACTGGAATCTGATTGACAGCCATACAAGAAATGACAATTGCAAGGGCAGGAGAGACGGAGTTTTGAGTAAGAGCAGGTGTGTGTGTGTGCGTGCGTGTGTGTGTGTGTGTTTGTGGGTGTGCGCGTGTAGTGTGGTGAACTGGTGCTAGGGTCGCTGTTTGGGTGCACGCCGCTGGTGATGACGGAGTGAGCGAAATTCAGATTGCGGGCGGCGGCAGCGTGGACAAAAATTGGACAGTGGTCGCGTGGAGCTGATCGAGGAAGGTTGTGTCCTGCTTTTGTGAGTGCTCAGTGAGTGCGAACCATTCATCGTTTTAATGTGTAAATGATTAATGTAAAGAACATTTGAAAGAAAAGGAACATAGTTGTTGTTCAGACATATCAGAGGAAGGTTGTGTTCGGCCTTTGTAATAGCGCAGGCTACATGTGTGTGTGTATGTGTGTGTGTGCATGTGTATGTGTGTGTGTGTATGTGTGTGTGTATGTGTGTGTGCGCACGTGTATATGTGTGTGTGCATGTGTATGTGTGTGTGTGTACATGTGTGTGTATGCATGTGAATGAGTGTGTGTGTGTGTGTGTGTGTGTGTGTGTGTGTGTGTGCGTGTGTGTGTGCGTGAAGAAATGTGTAACCTATATAGTAGATTTATCTTTACATAAATCAACATTTCTCTTTTGCCAAAAATGCTTTTTTACTTACATAGTGCTCACAGGGAAGATGAGACAGCATGCAGTTTGTTGTTTTTGTTTTTTATTTTATTTCTTTCTTTCAAAAAAAAAAATGTTTTAGGGTTGGCAGGAATAATGGGTGAGTTGGGTTAGAGCCCCCCTTAAAGTTGTGGCTGTGGTAGCCGCATCGACTTTTTTTTCTGCCAATCCTAAACTTTTTTCAATGTGAAAAATAAAGGATAGTTTAATGGTAAACAATGAAGTTATGAACTGCATGCTGTCCCATCTCCCCTGCTCTATAAGAGTATAAGCACTCTGGGAATCCACGATTTAAGTATTAACAGAATTTTCCGCGAAAAAGAAATTTTGATTTATGTTCAGTTTGGCCATTTCTTAAGAAAAGAAAAAGAGAAAAGTTTGGACTGACCTATCGACCCCACCTTTAAAAAAAATTGTTGCCACGTTACCTTAACCACAACTTTATGTTTTTGCCTTTTTTGGGGTTTGGTTAATGAATTTTTATGAATTTTGAACTAAAGTCACACTTTCTGATGAATGTGAATGCTTAAAAATGTACATCTGGAAATACTTTATCATCCTTTTTGTAAAATGTTCAGCTTATGAAATGGCTGACTGTAGTGTGGTCATTATCTTTTTGATGCTGAATTTCAGAGCGTTTGTCAACATCCTTGGATTCCATTCCTTCCAAGTCCACAGCAGCCGCTGACTTACGAGCAAGCGCTACAAAGTAAGTGTCCGTCGTGCATGGAAATCATGCCCTGTACCGGAGTAGATACACAAAATCATCCACCACAGTCATTTCATGTCCCTGCTATAGATCTGTTTCAGGCCTCTGTCATCTCAGTGGTAGTAATCATAAAACTTTCCATTTCTTTCAGACTGGAGACAGGTGATGTGTATGTCATTGTCACCCCTAATATTTGCAACTTGAAAACATAAGGCATCTTGAGGTCATCCTGGGTCACTTTGACTTGTGTAAGACTGAAAAAAAAAGTTCAACCATACCATGGACAGCAGCTTTGTTAAAAGCATGGCACTTTGTTGTGTTTGACCATGAAATGAAGCAGTGTAGTATTAGTTTGCAATGGCTGTTTTCTTTGTTGGCATGGTAACTGTACCAATAGACTTTTCCCCCTTTCTCTATAACTCTTGCATTAATGTACTGTATCTTGAGACAGTAACAGTTGAGCAGCATCAAAAGCATTGGAACAACTTTCCTTCAAACTTATCTTTAGTTCTTATGTGTACTTTGTAAAATCTTGCAACAGTCGTCATTCACAATGCATGGGGTGCATGCATTAATGTTAAATGTGTCATCAGATTTTAAAATAGGTCTTTTCTTAGATCTGCCTGTAGTTTCAACTTTCATTTGATTTCCCCATCCACTCCTCCCATTCCCAGCCCCCGTCCCACCTCACCCTCCTCTCTGTTTCTCGTCTCTATCCTCCACACTCAGCCCCCACCCCTGAATACAGGTAACCAAACATTAGTAACAAAGAATTTTTGACTCACATGCGAAGCAAAAGTGAGTCTATGTACTCACCCTTTTCGTCCGTCCGGGCGTCCGGACGTCCGGGCGTCCGAAAACTTTAACGTTGGATTTTTCTCGGAGACTATTAAGTCTATCAATACCAAATGTGGCATGATGGTGTATGATGACAAGGCCTCAAAAAACATACACAGTGACTTGTCCTTGCTTCAAGGTCAAGGTCGCAGGGGCCATAAATGTTGTCTAAAAACAGTCATTTTTCACATTTTCTCAATTTTCTCTGAAGTTTTTGAGATTGGATACCTGACCTATATATGGTATATAGGGCAAAGTAATCCCTATCTTTTGATACCAGTTTGGTTGACCTTGCTTCAAGGTCAAGGTCACAGGAGCTCTTCAAAGTTGGATTGTATACATATTTTGAAGTGACCTTGACCCTGAACTATGGAAGATAACTGTTTCAAACTTAATAATTATGTGGGGCACATGTTATACTTTCATCATGAGACACATTTGTTCACATATCATCAAGGTCAAGGTCACTTTGACCCTTATGAAATGTGACCAAAATGGGGTAATGAACCACTAAAAGTGACCATATCTCATGGTAGAAAGTGCCAATAATCACCATTGTGCTTCCTGTCTTGAATTAACAGCTTTGTGTTGCATGACCTTGGATGACCTTGACCTTGGGTCAAGGTCACATGTATTTTGGTAGGAAAAATGTGTAAAGCATTTCTTAGTGTATGATGTCATGGGTAGGTTTAGTTGTTTGACCTTGACCTTGAAGGTCACATGAAGGTCAAGGTCATATAAAGGTCAAGGTCAAGCATGCGAGTCCTATGGGCTTTGCCCTTCTTGTTGGTTATTTGTTTATTTAAATTACATTAATTTATGTAGGAAAAAGTATGTACCTGCGTACAGAATGCAGAGAATATGCAGGAAAACTAACATTAGTAACAGAGTAGTTTTTGTTATTTATTTGTTTGAAATTACATTAATTTATGCAGGAGAAAGTGTGTACCCAGGAAAAGTCTATGCAGAGAATATGCAGGAAACCTATCATTAGTAACACAGAAGTTTTTGTTATTTATTTTTTTGAAGTTACATTAATTTATGCAGGAGAAAGTGTGTACCCAGGAAAAGTCTATGCAGAGAATATGCAGGAAATCTATCATTAGTTATAAAGAAGTTTTTATTATTTATTTGTTTGAAATTACATTAACTTATATGCAGGAGAAAGTGCATGTGTACCTGGGAAAAGTAGATGCGGAGAAAATGGCTGTAAGATGACTTAGACTGCACAGCCGACACAAGGCGCCGTGATGGCAGTGCAGCAGCGTCATTCCTCTTGCAGGCAGCGGATGGAGCAGCTGACACAGAGGGAGCTGCAGGAGCTGGAGGAGGAGAAGCGGCGACGCATCAGGGAGATGCGGCTGAGACGTACGTTCCAGGAGCAGGCCACCCTCCCTGATCCTCCCCAGCCCAGAGAGAAAGTTCAGGAACGACTCCGCCGCTACAAGTAAGTTGTGTAATAAGGCCCCCCACCCCCTCCCCCCCAAATAAAGTTTTGGTTATAATAAGTGAATAACCCAATCAACTCTATTTTTTTCTGCCGACCCATAACTTTTTTTGATTTTGCAAAAAAAAAAGATTGTGGAATTGTGACCGGGTGAAGTGAAGCCCGAAGTCTTTACATGGACTCTCTCTCTCTCTCTCTCTCTCTCTCTCTCTCTCTCTCTCTCTCTCTCTCTCTCTCTCTCTCTCTCTCTCTCTCTCTCTCTCCCTCCCCCCCCCCCCTCCTCCCAGACATTGGTTCCCCTCTCTCCTCTCTCTATCATGTATCCTGCCGACGACGCCAGAATGTGGTGGAGCCAAGGTGATGTTGTGCCTGGTTGGTGATGCAGGCTCCTGGTCCATTGATGTACAAGACAGGGAGGAGGCAAAACCATGGCGTTTCGAGTTATTTTCATTATACTTGGATGACAGTGGTCTCCCAAGAGACTGGTGATGGTCGTTTCCCTGGGTCTGCTGACAGTCCCTCCTTATCAAGGAAATGCGCGGATGTCAGGGGAGCCAGGCTTGGGATCGCCCATCGCAATCCCAGCCTGTCCAAGAGTTTGTGCTTTCTCTAAATTAACCCTTATCGTGGTAAGCGCGGCAAATGCCGCGCTAGCCTTCGTGGTCCGCCAGGGGTAAGCGCGGCATATGTCGTTTCAGACACCACGTGCGTTCTGGCTCTCTCCAAGTACAAGCCTATCATATAACTCTACGTTTACTGATGCCAGTTCATGCAGAAGAGGCTTCTCTACAGTCTACAGCTTGGCCAATCAACAATCAGGGCGGTTCTATGCGCGTTATAGTAGAAATTATGGTCTACATCCTGTACGAATCGAAGTGGACGCTCGAGTCAACATGTCGCGATCGCGAAATCTGTTCGAAGATTTTAATCCTTTAGCTGCCGAAGATGAAGATGATGAGGAAACTTTGGATGAAATAATCAGGCAAGCTATAATTAGTTCTAGAATGCCGATCTCTCAAGCTGCGAGTGATCGAGAGGTAGGAGAAGATGATAGTGAGGTGGATGCGAACAGCTGATGAGCCGGTGAGTCGAAACTCCTCGCGGAGATCAACTCTTGACGCTGAGCCAATTGACTTTTTCAATCTATTCCTGGACGATACAGTTTTTGATTTGCTTGTGGAGCAAACAAACTTGTATGCTGAGAGGAAACTGGAAAGCAACGAGCCGTCTCCTCATTCGCGATTGTTACGCTGGTCGCCTGTCAGCTGTGACGAAATGAAAACATTCCTTGCTCTCGTGATCCTCATGGGCATCGTTGTGAAATCGTCCATCCCAGCATATTGGAGCACAGATGAAGTCGATGCCACTCCGTTTTTTGGTCAGACAATGTCGCTCACACGTTTCCAAGGAATACTGAGCAACCTGCACTTGGCAGACAACGTGCTCGACGACAAGACTAATCCGTTGTTCAAAATACGGCCATGTAGATAACTCTTCCAGATAGCAGAACTATGTGGACATGTGTACTTTCAAGTTTCATGCAACTGGATTACTGTGTTGTACTTTAAATTTCATTGCAACTGGATTACTGCATGTACTCTCAAGTTTCATGCAATTGGATTACTGGGTGTACTTCCAAGTTTCCTGCAACTGGATTACTGGTTTGGATGAGACTGCTTGCCTCAATCATGCACACTGGTATGTGTGAATGTGCCTCCTACCTTCACCAGTGTTTTGTTTTTTTGTTTTTTTTTACATGAAAGGGTATTCATGTATATAGCAATTTTCTTGATGCTTTTGTAGTATTGCTGGTTTGAGGTAAGTTTTTGAAAATGTTTGTGTAGTGTGTAATGCCTTCTTGTGTCTCATAATGACAAAAATCAGTAGAATTTTTCAGTTTTATTACAGACAAATGATCAAATCATGAATGTAGGAGACAAACTTTACTGCAGACTGTTTTCATGTTGAATTATCCACATATTGATGCTATTCAGTTTCTACATTTGCAATAATTTGAGGAATATTGCATAAGATGGAAGAGTATACTATAGGTAATCAGAATTACTTCATTTTGCTTCTCTAATACCTGGATCATCGAATTTGCATTGTAATTTAAAGAGTGAATTTTTGGTCAAAGAGAATGATACATTAGTATGCACAGATGATAAAGCAAACATCTAGTAGGGTTTATAGGATATTTACCCACTATTGCATAGTGATTTACCTGTGTTATTTCTCAAGGAGTGAAAAACACACAAATGTTTACCATTTAAAATTTGACCAAAAAAAAATCAGGATTTGAATAAAGACTATAAACTGCACACCAAAATATTGTTCATTCAATTTCAAGCATTTTGTGTTTTTATTTTATGTGTCTATCTGTAACGGTTCATCAGCAATCTCAAAGTTAATCAAAGGTGTGCATGTTGCTCAATTTGCTCGTATTTTAGCACCACTGGCAGCCCATAACGTCATCGTTTTAGCACCACTGTAAGGGTTAAGACATCTGATTGCAATGGTGCAATATTCATTCGGTCGACTTTATTATGCCTATCGAGGTAACACTTTGTATGAATAATTTCGGTTAAGTATCAGGCAGCAATCAGCCTTTTTGTATTGTTAAGAAAACACAAACTCTGGGACAGGCTGGGATCGCGATGGCCGATCCCAAGCCTGGCTCCCCTGACGTCCGCGCATTTCCTTGATAAGGAGGGATAACGTTAGAAAAAGGCTGATTGCTGCCTTATACTTAACTGAAATTATTCTTACCAAGTGTTACCTCGATAGGCATAATAAAGTCAACCGAATGAATATTGCACCATTGCAATCAGATGTCTTAATTTAGAGAAAGCACAAACTCTGGGACAGGCTGGGATTGCGATGGCCGATCCCAAGCCTGGCTCCCCTGACATCCGCGCATTTCCTTGATAAGGAGGGACTGTCAGCAGACCCAGGGAAACGACCATCACCAGTCTCTTGGGAGACCACTGTCATCCAAGTATAATAAAGAAAACTCGAAACGCCACGGGTTTGCCTCCTCCCTGTCTTGTATATCAACGGACCAGGAGCCTGCATCGCCAACCAGGCACAACATCACCTTGGCTCCACCACATTCTGGCATCGTCGGCAGGATACATGATAGAGGGAGGAGAGAGGGGAACCAATGTCTGGGGGAGGGGGGAGAGAGAGAGAGAGAGAGGAGAGAGAGAGAGAGAGAGAGAGAGAGAGAGAGAGAGAGAGAGAGAGAGAGAGAGAGAGAGTCCATGTAAAGACTTCAGGCTTCACTTCACCCGGTCACAGAATGTATGAATATTATAGCTTTTTTTTCATCTTGAAAGTAGTACATTTGTATCATGGAATGTATTTATTGGTGTAGAAGCATAGGGGGACATGACATAGTTGCCAAAGTGCTAATATCTTTTGAATCAGATTCATGTCTTTCATGTTTATATTACAGTCTATTGTTGCTTGTTTGCAGGGAAGATGAGAGGCAGAGAGAGGAGGTGTACCAGCGGGAACTGGAGGAGATGAGGATGAGGGTAGAAAAGCGCCCCTTCCTCTTTGAACAGCAGTCTCGGGTGTGTATTCTCATTCTTTTCTTCCTTTCTCCTGCAGTCATTGGGCAGAACATTTCCATTGCTTTCATATGAAAACTGAAATGGTAAAATGTGATACATGACAGAAAATTATCTTGTGAATTAATGCTAAACTTTGTTGAGTGTTGAATGATAAACTTAAGTTGTAAACTAAAACATGGCTTGGTTTGAGAAACTGTTGTTTACAGGTTTTGTTATGTGGAGTGTTAATTAGTTTTTGACTCACATGCGAAGCAAAAGTGAGTCTATGTACTCACCCGTTTCGTCCATCCGGGCGTCCGGGCGTCCGGGCGTCCGGGCGTCCGTTTAAAACTTTAACGTTGAATTTTTCTCGGAGACTATTAAGTCTATCACCACTCAATTTGGCATGTTGGTGTATGATGACAAGGCGTCAAAAAACATACATAGTGACTTGACCTTGCTTCAAGGTCAAGGTCGCAGGGGCCATAAATGTTGTCTAAAAAACAGCCATTTTTTACATTTTCCCAATTTTCTCTGAAGTTTTTGAGATTGGATACCTGACCTATATATGGTATATAGGGCAAAGTAAGCCCTATCTTTTGATAGCAGTTTGGTTGACCTTGCTTCAAGGTCAAGGTCACAGGAGCTCTTCAAAGTTGGATTGTATACATATTTTGAAGTGACCTTGACCCTGAACTATGGAAGATAACTGTTTCAAACTTAATAATTATATGGGGCACATGTTATACTTTCATCATGAGACAAATTTGGTCACTTATCGTCAAGGTCAAGGTCACTTTGACCCTTATGAAATGTGACCAAAATTGGGTAGTGAACCACTAAAAGTGACCATATCTCATGGTAGAAAGTGCCAATAAGCACCATTGTGCTTCCTATGTCTTGAATTAACAGCTTTGTGTTGCATGACCTTGGATGACCTTGACCTTGGGTCAAGGCCACATGTATTTTGGTAGGAAAAATATGTAAAGCATTTCTTAGTGTATGATGTCATTGCTAGGTGTAGTTGTTTGACCTTGACCTTGAGGGTCACCTGAAGGTCAAGGTCATGCAAAGGTCAAGGTCAAGCATATGAGGCGTATGGGCTTTGCTCTTCTTGTTAGAAATGGAAATGGTCCTGTAGCCCATGTTCATCAATAGAGAAAGCATATGTGAACTGAACACTATATAAAATATGGTTTATTACTTCATTTTCTGTGACTTCATATCACAGACTGACCCAAAATAACATTTGAAAAGTCTAGATATCCTCCACAGCTCTTTGGAGAACTTCTCTTGCATTGTAAAGCAAAGCATTGTCCAACAATCTAGCCGCTCACTTCATGTTGAGGCCCAATTCACAAAACACATGAGATCACACTGTTTGCTAGCATGGGGGCCGTCCTATTGCGTTCAGCAATGACCTCATCTAGACAACTTTGGTCATTGTACAAGATTCATGGTGACAATATGGAAAAGCTTTCAGAGACAGGCCACACCAGTGGAGATGGGTGTGGGAAAGACAGCCAAGCTGGCGAAGTACATGAACAGTCGGGCCACAACATCTGATTGGCTGCGTTTTAGTTAGTTATTTTTTCATCTTCATGTTCTTTTGTCATTGTGTGCATTAGTCACTGCGAATTCACTGCAAATTAACCTACCAAGATCGCTTGCCAGTCAGATGCTGTGACCGTCTAGATAGTGTGGCCCAACAGCTTGGCTGTCTTTCCCACCCCTCTCAATATGGCCCATCTCTGGAAGCCTTTCCGACAATTCTTTGTTCAGCTTGTCTGCATATTGCTGAACTTTTTACTAATATTTTTTCTTATAATTCTCCTTCCACAGAAGAGTGCCAAGAACGCTGCGGAGAGGAAGTACTCTGCCACTCTTAGGAACGTTGGACTGGATGAGGATTTTGTCAAGAAGCACAGCTCAGCAGCTGGTAGTGTGAGGAGTGAGGATTATGAAGACAGATATGATGATGATTTTGAAAGGGAATGAACTCTGCCATGCTTGTCTGAATGGAGGGGTGGGGTGGGGAGAGATTTTGCACCTTTGCAGAATTTCCAGATACAGCATATGTTCTGGTTTTATCATTACCCTTTCAGCATGTTTCTCTTCATTGTAAGCAGATTCTTGGCTGTGTTTTCCAAATCAAATGGTCATATACTTGAAAAATTGACATTTACTGCTCATTTCAACTCCAAACTGCATCCATCCAGTTGCAACATCAAAATCTGCTTTAATGAAAATCCGTTGAGAAACTGCATGACAGAATAGAATGTAGACAGATAGCTGCCCATGTATACATGTCCATCCACAGTGTCTCAGGAGGAGCTCAGGAGGGTTCAAGATTTATCTTTTTATTTTTGTCTGTCCATTCTCGATTTTTATTACTTGACTTGCATTCATAGACGACTGTTATGTAACGAATGTTTGACAGAAATCATGAGCACATTGCCATGTTTCTGCTTATCACCTGATCTTTTGAATGGTTTTTGGATCCACACTTGTAAACTAGAGGAATTTATGATTAAAGATTAGCAGCCGTCTTAGCCTTTTGTATAGATTTTGTGCAGCAGCTAAGTATGTAAGAAGGGTTGGTCCATGTACTGAAATATGCACATATTTGCTTAAACTGTTACATGTGACTGCAGTATTTAAATGTATTAATGTATGCTCCAGTTAAGTTATCGAAGATAGATGGGACATTATTGCTTAGTTTTGTATGTCGTTGGCATCCGTCAGTCTCGTGAGACTATGGGGGTGTGCGCCAGGTTTGGTCAGTCCGGGGTTGAGAGGCAGCGTACTCTGTGGCTGTAGAGCCCGATCCTTGAGCCGCATGCTCTGTTGCACTTGTCGCAAGTGAAGTCTTGGCGTGGCTCTGTGGATGCCGACGCTATCCTCTGTCGTCTGCGTTCTCTCCTCTCCTCCCACTGCTCCCGTCTCCTCCTCTCGCTGGCCTGGATGCCAGTCTTGACGGCGTGTCTCCAGCTGTTGCGGTCAGCGGCCACCGTTTCCCAGTCTGCTGGGTTGATGCCTCCCGCCGTCATATCACGTTTACAAACGTCCTTGTAGCGGAGGAGAGGTCTTCCTGCAGGTCTGGATCCCGTGGCGAGCTCGCAGTACAGCACATCTTTGGGTATTCGGCCGTCATCCATCCTGCTGACGTGACCCAGCCATCTAAGTCGTCTCTGGCTGAGCATGGCGAACATGCTGGGAATACCTGCTTGCGCCAGTACGTCCTTGTTGGGGATGCGGTCATGCCAGCTGATGCCCAGGATCCTTCTGAGGCAACGCATGTGAAAGGTGTTGAGCCGGCGTTCTTGGCGGGAATACAGGGTCCACGCTTCGCTTCCGTAAAGGAGCGTGCTGAGAACACAGGCCTGGTAGACTTTCATCTTGGTGTTTGTCGTCAGCATGGAGTTGTCCCAGACACGCTTTCCGAGGCGGGCCAGTGATGTTGCGGCTTTGCCAATGCGCTTGCTTAGTTCGGCGTCCAGAGACAAGTTGCTTGAGATGGTGGAGCCCAGGTATGTAAACTCCTCCACCACCATAAGGGTGTGATCGCCGATGGAGATGCTGGGAGCGGTACTGACATCCTGACCCATGACTTCAGTCTTCTTGATGCTGATGGTCAGAGCGAATTCTTTGCATGCCTGGGCAAAGCAGTTGATGAGACGCTGCAGCACCTCCTCTGTGTGCGCAGTCAGGGCAGCATCATCAGCAAACAACAGCTCTCTGATCAGGACCCTAGTTTTGTATGTAAACTTCTGTTATTGCTTCCTATAGCATGCAGACAAGAAATGTGACGTAAATCATGCATACTTGTATATTTTGTTAAATGGATACATCCATGGGACATATTATGAAATCTTGCTCATGCCTATTGAAAATGCAAAAATAAAGGCATGCACACTTCCATGTCCATAGTATATATTTGCATTTAAGTTTTATACTGTATAGTTAGTTTTTGTAATCTGTTTCATGGTTGATAGCGGCCTATGTCCATAATATATATTTGCATGTAAGTTATGTACTGTATAGTTAGTTTTTGTAATCTGTTTCATGGTTGATAGCGGCCTATGTCCATAATATATATTTGCATGTAAGTTATGTACTGTATAGTTCGTTTTTTGTAATTTGTTTCATGGTTGACAGGGGCTTATATCCATAGTATGTATTTGCGTTTGTTATATTCTGTATAGTTAGTTTTCATAATTTGTCTCATGGTTGATAGTGGCTTGCAACCTTGAGTTGCAGGAGCTTCTGTAGAATTGAAAGCAATTTGCTGGCTTGGGAAAATTTATGTTTAGTTTTGTTGACTCACATGCGAAGCAAAAGTGAGTCTATGTACTCACCCGTGTCGTCCGTCCGGGCGTCCGGGCGTCCGGGCGTCCGTGAAAAACTTTAACGTTGGATTTTTCTCAGAGACTATTAAGTCTATCAACACCCAATTTGGCATGATGGTGTATGATGACAACGCATCAAAAAACATACATAGTGACTTGACCTTGCTTCAAGGTCAAGGTCGCAGGGGCCATAAATGTTGTCTAAAAAACAGCCATTTTTTACATTTTCCCAATTTTCTCTGAAGTTTTTGAGATTGGATACCTGACCTATATATGGTGTATAGGGCAAAGTAATCCCTATCTTTTGATACCAGTTTGATTGACCTTGCTTCAAGGTCAAGGTCACAGGAGCTCTTTAAAGTTGGATTGTATACATATTTTGAAGTGACCTTGACTCTGAACTATGAAAGATAACTTTTCCAAACTTCATAACACTGTAGTACACATGTTATACTTTCATAATAGGTCACCTGTGTTGTCCGTCCGGGCGTCCAGGCGTCCGTCTGGGCGTCCGGGCAGACCGGGCGTCCGGGCGTCCTTTAATCCGTAAAAAACTTTAACGTTGGATTTTTCTCGGAGACTATTAAGTCTATCAACACCCAATTTGGCATGATAGTGTAGGATGACAAGGCATACAAAAACATACACAGTGACTTGACCTTGCTTCAAGGTCAAGGTCACAGGAACTCTTTAAAGTTGGGTTGTATACATATTTTGAAGTGACCTTGACCCTGAACTATGGAAGATAACTCTTCCAAACTTCATAGCATTGTAGTACACATGTTATACTTTCATCATGAGACACATTTGGTCACATATCATCAAGGTCAAGGTCACTTTGACCCTTATGAAATGTGACCAAAATGGGGTAGTGAACCACTAAAAGTGACCATATCTCATGGTAGAAAGTGCCAATAAGTACCATTGTGCTTCCTGTGTCTTGAATTAACAGCTTTGTGTTGCATGACCTTGGATGACCTTGACCTTGGGTCAAGGTCACATGTATTTTGGTAGGAAAAATGTGTAAAGCATTTCTTAGTGCATGATGTCATTGCTAGGTTTAGTTGTTTGACCTTGACCTTGAAGGACACCTGAAGGTCAAGGTCATGTAGAGGTCAAGGTCATGTAAAGGTCAAGGTCAAGCATGTGAGTTGTATGGGCTTTGCCCTTCTTGTTTTTCTCTGACTTCTTCTCGGCTTCCTGTTTTATTCCAAGGAGTGAGTGCCAATAACAATGACCTGACTTATGTCTGTCTGCATTTAGAATAAATAATGTTAAAGTTTTCCTCAAATATGATTATTGTATGACTATTTTGAATGATCTGTGATAAGATGGTCAATACTCTTGCCTTTTCTGTGAAGGATCCACAATTTCTTGAAGTTTTGAGGTGTACGAGCTTTTATCTGCTGTTTACTCTAGCGACATGAGGATGATGGTCATGAAGTAATGAGAACAATCAAACCTCATGCGGCAACCAAAATCTAACAGTATAGTGTGAGCAGATGTGCAAGTTGAGAGGGGGAAAAAACCTGCAAATGCACGTGCTTGCACTGGGAAATTTGCAGTGCTGCTGTTTGCAACTTGCATGGGGAAAGATATTGTTGTGTACATGTAATCGGCAGCTTTATACTCTCTTTGCCTTTTCACACTTCGGAAATTATTTATTCATATCTCCAGTGAAACTGTAGGTCCATGATAATGCACATGATCTTTATTTATGCAGAGAAATGAATCACACTGTGCCGGCCTTATTTATATTCTGATGTAAATTTTTTATCACTGGTCAATAATGCACTTTATGGATATGCAGTTATAGTTGAGAAATGACATTGTCCATCAGAATGATATATCATAGTGTAGAAGAACAATATAATATTGATTATTATTACAGATTTCAACATGCGCAAGAGTTCTGGTGCATGCCAACCATTACCATTCAGTAGTTCCATGAACTATAGACTCCTGTATCATCACATCCATAGTGTAGCTCCTGGCTCATAGACTGCTGTGCCAATATTGTTTCTCTGGTTTTCATTTACTCAACCATTTGCATCCCACTGCACTTGAGTCTTCTGTTGTACTGTGATGTAAAAGACTGTGATAATTCCTTGCTAATTTTTTTTCCAGTAGAGAAGACGCAGTTACCTGTTGGTAGGAGTTAGATCTGTTAACTGATATTCCAGGATTTGCCAATTGAAGCCGTCCATTCTGTAACCAATTTATTGTAGCACAGCCTTGGATGGGTTAGTAATCATCCAGGTATATTCATATGTTGCACTTCAATGTCATCTAATAAAGTATTTCATCAGATATTGCTGTTATTGCTTTTGTTTGCAATGCGACGAAAAACCAAACGAAACTAACAGAAAGATAACACTGGGTTTTATATACTAATGCTTTGTTGACTTCCTCTATGCACTAGTGTATTAAAAACATCCTTGTTACAGTTGAAAATGTTCTGTAATGCATTGTCTGTGTCCATGTATTGCAGGCGTGCATTCATCACAGATTTGTTAAAACAAAACCAGATCTGTGCCAAGCAGTGAGTTCTCAACATGGCAGACGTCCGCACACTGGGGTGCCACTTGTCAGTGGGACTACTTCATGTTGATGGGGGTGGAAATGAATAACTCACCAAGGGAATGTGGAAAGATTCACTGCCTGAGTATGGCAATGCATACTGGTAGACCATAATGTCTCAAGATAACAAAAACAGAATGCTTACCATCTATGCTCAATATTCATCTCAAGACATATAGATCTACTAGCCGCTTCGCGGCCAGGCAATGCGCAAAGCGTCAAAGCCACATACAAAGCCAAATTCGTCAGCCGCCATTTTGTTTTTCTAATTACGTAACCATAACCAAAAATGTGTTCACAGATCTTCATCATTTGACTTTACCTACACATACACCAAATTTCAGTCAAATCGGAGCACTTTGAGTTTTCAGCGACCGTCTTGTTTGTGCCCACTTCCGGTTACCATGGCGACACCTTTTTTTAACCCCACCATGACTTGACCCCAGCCCACATCTAACCCCATACCAAGTTTTAAGTCGATGGGAACTCCTGTGTCTCAGGCGGCTTCGCCGCCTTCGACACAGTTGTCCATTGTTTACTCTGCCGCCATTTTGTTTTTCTCGTGACATAACCATGGTAACCAAAACATTTGTTCACAGATCTTCATCATTTGACTTGACCAACCCACACACCAAACTTTGGTCAAATCGGAGCACTTTGAGTTTTCGGCGGCCATCTTGTTTGTGCCCACTTCCGGTTACCATGGCAACGCCATTTTTTTTAACCCCACCATGACCTGACCCTGGCCCACATCTAATCCCATTCCAAGTTTTAAGTCGATGGGAACTCCTGTGTCTCAGGCGGCTTCACCGCCTTCGACACAGTCGTCCAAATTCTTCAGCCGCCATCTTGTTTTTCTCGTGACGTAACCATGACAACTAAAAAATTATTGCGCAGATCTTCATCATTCGACTGTACCTACCCACACACCAAATTTCGGTCAAATCGGAGCACTTTGAGTTTTCGGGGGCCATCTTGTTTGTGTCCACTTCCGGTTACCATGGCAACTCCATTTTTTTAACTCCACCCTGACCTGACCCCGGCCAACACCTAACCCCACACCAAGTTTCACCTACCCACACACCAAATTTCGGTCAAATCGGAGCACTTTGAGTTTCGGCGGCCATCTTGTTTGTGCCCACTTCCGGTTACCATGGCAACGCCATTTTTTTTAACCCCACCATGAACTGACCCTGGCCCACATCTAACTAATCCCATTCAAAGTTTCAAGTCGACGGGAACTCCTGTGTCTCAGGCGGCTTCGCCGCCTTCGACACAGTCGTCCATTGTTTCCTCAGCCGCCATCTTGTTTTTCTCGTGACGTAACCATGACAACCAAAATTTTTTTTCACAGATCTTCATCATCTGACTCTACCTACCCACACACCAAATTTCGGTCAAATCGGAGCACTTTGAGTTTTCGGCGGCCATCTTGTTTGTGCCCACTTCCGGTTACCATGGCAACAACATTTTTTTAACCCCACGTTGACCTGACCCGGGTCCACATCTAACCCCATACCAAGTTTCAAGTCGATCGGAATAAAACTGTGGAAACGTATGAGTGTCACACACACAGACACACACACACACAGACACACACACAGACAGCGAAAATATATATACAGATAGGACCCTTCCAGTACTTTAACACTACAAATTTGTGGCATTTGTCAATACAATATTTCCCGTTACTTGTTGACTACCATGGTCAGGCTGAACAAGGTCATTGTAAAGCAACATGAAGATTCTGATAAAAATCAAGAGGCAGGTAAATGCTGTAATTTGCCTGAGCTATTTTGTCACCATGTTACAAAGACGGTCATGATGAAAAGCTGCATGTATTCATTGCAACAACCGCATGATTATGTAAATCATCCCTTTTAAGTCACGGAGAAAGAGGAATTTTTGGCACTATCATTCATCATCCAACTGCATCATAAAGTATTAATCTGCAGGTGAAAATGTTTTGCTTTCATGGAACGACACATTCCAGCTTTAAAAACTGCATTGTTTGTAATCTTCCCTTGAGCTTGAAGATTACACAGCAATGAACAAATTTGAGACAAATAAATCACAAAAGCCTTTTCAGTTCTGTGAAGGTGTTTTAATGGTTGCCCGATGGCATGACAAAACTGGAAAATGGCAACATAGCACATCATGCAATTCCAGTAACAAGCCTGCTATTCAAACTGCACAAACCGTTTGGTAACAAAACAGCTCAAAACTATTATCTCCACACTCCATTCATCGTTACACATTCAAAAGGTGTGTGAATGCATATGAACAACTGCTAAGGCATGGCAAGATACACATGGACGTAAAATTGCATCTGCTGCTTTATGGACCTGCACAGCATGGCGAGAACAGACTGACTGCATGGCACTGCTGATGTTTGACGGGCAGCAAGGTACACCGACTACACTTTCAATGTGAATGCATCCATATCAATCATGTAGTCCAAAGCTTAAATAAATGCACACCATGTTTTCCATGCAACCAACACACATACTGTGATGACCATTCATTTGTTTTTCATTCATTTATCATTTCTCAAAATACATCTATAACATTGCATCAGATTTTTCCAACCAATGATTTTTACAGATATATGAATACCAGTCATTCTTATCACATATAAATAAGCTATCAGTAATCAACATGCTTTGGATGGATACTGTAGAACTCTCTCCCCTAAAAGAAAAAAAAATATAGATACACTATCAGCTGTAACATACACAATTTCCAAATGAACTGATCTTATCAAAAAGAGTGCATCTCAAATCTTTAGGTTGCGTTCTTCGATAAGATCAGTTCATTTGGAATATATGAATATGTATATACACATATATTTTCACTCTACCAAGGTCTGGAAGATGACAGTCTACAGAGGACAGAGGTAAAATAACAGCAAAAATGTCATCTTACTTAATTAACCCAACCCAGACGTGACAACAGTTTTTCCAAGACATTACTGCCTCTTGATTCCATCCTAGAGCCCAGAGTACATATACAGGCCTAAAAGACTCAACAGTCAGATCAATGAAGCTGGCCATCGCCACTAAAATTCATAGATGACGATTCTCTTATGAGACATGACTCTCTTTATTCAACTGCTTCATTGGATCCAGGGAAATGGAATGACATGGACACGCCTGAAAGACTTCAGTTGTAAGAACACAGTGTCCAGCAGTCCTCTCTGTTCACAGATGACAGTCCATCTGGCTCCAAGACTGAGTTCTGGGACACGTATTGACTAGAGCAAAAGAGCTCAGCTTTCAGAATGATACCAAGCCAGCTGAACTCCTCACCCCACGGAGGACAGCTGCTTCTGTGAGACGTCACTGTCCTCGTCCGATTCCATCATGGGGTCCATAGTGATGTGGCGGTCCGGCTGGGCAGAGGTGGAGGTGAGGGCAGTGTGCTCTGCCAGGTCTTGCTCCTCTGCCAGCACGGTCTGGGAAGAGGCTATGAGAGCTGTGGCACCCCCCACCTCACCACACACCTCTCCCCCCTCCACTGTCAGACTCAGGCCCGACTGTGCCACCTCCTCATGGTCCAGACCCCCTGCCAGCAGGTCGCCACCACACACGTAGACCACCTCCTCCCCACCCTGGGTGTAGGCCCCTCCCAGGCCCACTATCTCCTGGGGTTGGGACAGCACCACCACGTTGGCCCCCGCTCCTGGAAATTCGTCCACACCAAGTCCTGGGAAGAGATGGAGAACATTATTGGTGAGGATCACGCTCAGGGAGCAGTACATGGGGATGGGTGAGTCATGGAAGAACATCTTACATACCATCATACCTCAACACAAGCATGCTCACACGAGAAAGGGAGAGGCACTTTATGACTACAATGAGGGATGAAAGGAGAGGAGGGATACAAGGACTAGACAGGGCAAAGGTCAGAGTGCATCTCACCATCAGTCTCCATCATGGTGGGAGTAGCAGCCAGCACTGCCGGCTGCTCCCCCACACCTTCTGCAGGCTGGGTGGTCACCGTGACGACAGGCTCACTGAGGCCCTGTGTGAACACCACTGTCTCCACAGCCTGAAGGTCTGCAACACACAGGCATCATCATCACCATCATTGTCATCATTGTCACCATCATTGTCATCATCAACATCAGCGACAGCCACAGTGATCATCATCCCTGTGATAATAATCATGACCACCTCTTCCCTACCACAGAGCAGAGATCAAATAGACAATTTTTTCATTGCTGAATACCAAGCCATAGTATAATTCCAAGACATGAAAATTTCGGAGCATAACATGTCACAATTGGCAACATGGCTGCATTTGTGTGTGTATGTATATATGTGTGTGTGTATATGTGTGTGTGTATGTGTGTGTGTATGTGTGTGTATATGTGTGTGTGTGTGTGTATGTATATATGTGTGTGTGTGTGTGTGTGTGAGTGTGTGAGTGTGTATGTGTGTGTATGTGTATGTATATATGTGAGTGTGTGTGTGTGTATGTGTGTGTATATGTGTGTGTGTGTATGTGTATATATGTGTGTGTGTGTGTGTGTGTGTGGAGCCCATCAATTGGCTGCTTCTGGCTGTTCATTCCCTTTTATTCTATCATTTGAGCATCTGCCTTTAATTTCTGTAGATGTCTCCCTAGGACATCAACAAATGCACCAACAAAGGAAAGTAAACCATCACAAGTGTAAGTGATTTATTTTTAACACAGGAGCTGACAGAAAGCCAGTTGCAGGCACTGCTTGAAGACATGGTGTTACCTTGCAGCTGTGTGATGTCATGTCCATTTTGGGCAACTTGTGTTGATGGGGAAGGAGACGCTGGGTTTGCTACTCTCTCCTGGCGTTTTTTGCTCTGACTTTTGACCATGCTGTGGCGCTTGATGTGCACTCGACAAGTTCCGATTTGTGAGAAGGTCTTGCCGCAAATGTCACACCAGTACGGCTTCTCACCTTCACGGGAAAACAAAAAGATGGACTAGTGAGATACCTTTATTGTGTGTATGAGAATAGATGTAGGTCACAAATCAGACTATCCTCAGTCAAGACATTTGACAACAAAATTAATATGAATAATGATTGCACAACTGCCAAAATAGCATAATAACTAAAGTCATCAAAGTCAGTGAAAAGGTGGTTTTCTATCAACTATTATCAGGAAGTATCAAAACCTCGGTAAGGCAAGCACACTACTGTGGGAAAAAGGAGTGACATTAATCAAAGGTCGACATAACTTGATCTTTACTTCACAATGAATACAAACGGAATGCATTGGCTGCCGTTTATCCCATTCTTACATCTTTACATTGATACAAAATTACAATAAATTAATTAGGATTCACAAGCCATCATTGACTGTAAACCCTGAGAATGTACGCCTCTTTAGCAAGCATGCATAAAACAGATCCATAGGCCTACATCAATAACACAATCACCATTTGAACAGTCGAAGAATACATCCAGGAATGAAATAGCATACCGGTGTGAGTGACTTTATGTTTGCGCAAGCTGGAGAACTCTGCAAAGCGTCTTCCACAGCCCTCTTGCTCGCAGGCATAGGGTCGCTCTCCTGGAAGTGAAATACATGTAGATACAAGGATAAATCAAGCCCTGTCCCTGTGTTACAGGGATTGACTGTCTGGTAGATTTACAACTCTCTGGTGCCAATTCCATTGCAGGTCGAAAAGAAACATAGTAAGAGGAGACATACTGCAGTACCATTTTAGAATTGCTCTGTAGTGAAGATCGCTGAATTAAAAAGTGGTTGTACATTTCCCAGGTGCCATCAGTAACAGCACATCTTGGGTGCCACATCTAGACTACAGGTGTTGGTAATTCTCAAACCAAACCTTCCTGTATTTGGATGTAAGCCTCAGCAACAATAGTGAGCAGAATGAGCAAAAACATATGAATTCATGTACATTACAACAAACTTGTAAGGGACAAATGTGAATCCTGAAGAGACTGGACTAAAGAATAGATGCAAATCACGCAGGAGACATACCAGTGTGAACCCTCATGTGGTTGCGCAGGTTGCCAGCAGTGGTAAATGACTTTTCACAGCTGGGCTCCGTGCAACAGAAGGGCCGTTCCCCTGTGTGTGTCCGCATGTGGACATCGAGCCTCTGTGCTGTGTAGAATGTCTTCTTGCAGCCTTTGTTCTCACATGCAAAGGGCTTGTTTCCTCTGAAATACACGAGTTTTCATTCTCAATATAAAGGAATATGAATGCGTTGGCTGTACTGGCTGAAACTGTTTAATCACATGCTTATCAAATCATGGTAGAAGAAAAAAAATTGACTTGCGAAAAATACACTTCTAGAGGCTTTTGTCCTGGTTGTGCAACAGTCCAAAAGAGATAACATCATAACCATGGGAAGGCCAAATGTGTATGATTCATCAAACATCAACAGGTTGAAAACTTTTTTTGGATTCTTGGGGCTGTAATGAATAAATGATGAATGAAGTTTAGTAGCCTATCAGTCTTTGTAGGCAACTTTGTTAAGCATGGAACACATCAGAGCTAGGTAGTGCAAGAGCAAGTCAAATCTTGATTCCAGAGTTATCAGCCTTTAACAAATTGTGTAAGAGGATACTGTGGCTCTATTTTTATCCCCAACCCATGGGGGGAATCTTAGGGCCAATCTTACTGTCAAAGCAAATCAAACTGGAAAGATTTTGACTTAGCAATCTTCAGCCTAGTGTTTCAGGTGAAAGGAAGAAAATAGCTTGAAACAATGTCTTAAGAGAAACAACAGCTAAGGCTAAGAAAACAAGAAGGGCAAAGCCCATACAACTCACATGTTTGACCTTGACCTTTACATGACCTTGACCTTCAGGTGACATTCAAGGTCAAGGTCAAACAACTAAACCTAGCAATGACATCATACACTAAGAACTGCTTTACACATTTTTCCTACCAAAATACATGTGGCCTTGACCCAAGGTCAAGGTCATCCAAGGTCATGCAACACAAAGCTGTTAATTCAAGACATAGGAAGCACAATGGTGCTTATTGGCACTTTCTACCATGAGATATGGTCACTTTTAGTGGTTCACTACCCCATTTTGGTCACATTTCATAAGGGTCAAAGTGACCTTGACCTTGATGATATGTGACCAAATGTGTCTCATGATGAAAGTATAACATGTGCCCCACATAATTATGAAGTTTGGAACAGTTATCTTCCATAGTTCAGGGTCAAGGTCACTTCAAAATATGTATACAATCTAACTTTGAAGAGCTCCTGTGACCTTGACCTTGAAGCAAGGTCAACCAAACTGCTATCAAAAGATAGGGATTACTTTGCCCTATATACCATATATAGGTCAGGTATCCAATCTCAAAAACTTCAGAGAAAATTGGGAAAATGTGAAAAATGGCTGTTTTTTAGACAACATTTACAGCCCCTGCGACCTTGACCTTGAAGCAAGGTCAAGTCAATATGTATGTTTTTGTACGCCTTGTCATCATACACCATCATGCCAAATTGGGTGTTGATAGACGTAATAGTCTCCGAGAAAAATCCAACGTTAAAGTTTTTACGGACGCCAAGACGCCCGGACGCCAGAACGGACGACACAGGTGACCTAGTATGAAAGTATAACATGTGTACTACAATGTTATGAAGTTTGGAAGAGTTATCTTCCATAGTTCAGGGTCAAGGTCACTTCAAAATATGTATACAATCCAACTTTAAAGAGCTCCTGTGACCTTGACGCAAGGTCAATCAAACTGGTATCAAAAGATAGGGATTACTTTGCCCTATACACCATATATAGGTCAGGTATCCAATCTCAAAAACTTCAGAGAAAATTGGGAAAATGTGAAAAATGGCTGTTTTTTAGACAACATTTACAGCCCCTGCGACCTTGACCTTGAAGCAAGGTCAAGTCACTATGTATGTTTTTTGACGCCTTGTCATCATACACCATCATGCCAAATTGGGTGTTGATAGACTTAATAGTCTCCGAGAAAAATCCAACGTTAAAGTTTTTTACGGACGACACCACGCCCGGACGGACGAAACGGGTGAGTACATAGACTCACTTTTGCTTCGCATGTGAGTAAAAAAAGTGGTTAAGATAACGTGGCCAAACACAATAGGGTCAGTAGGCAAAATTGAGACTGCACAATGTGTTTGTGTGTGTGTGTGTGTGTGTGTGTGCGTGAGAGAGAGAGAGAGAGAGAGAGAGAGAGAGAGAGAGAGAGAGAGAGAGAGAGAGAGAGAGAGAGAGAGAACAAATGAACGAACTTTATTTTACAAGGGTAGTGAATTAGGCAGTAGTGCCTTTCTTACATTCAGCCCTTGAGGCAAAATATTCAAATGTGGTAAGCGAGAGAGAGAGAGAGAGAGAGAGAGAGAGAGAGAGAGAGAGAGAGAGAGAGAGAGAGAGAGAGAGAGAGAGAGAGAGAGAGAGAGAGAGATTAGAAATGTCATGTATAAATTCATCTGAACATAAATCAAAATGTCCCTTTAGCTGAAAAAGCATTTCTACTTAAATAGTGGATTCCCCAAAGTGCTCATAGGGCAGATGCAGAGAAAATGGGACAGCATACAGTTTGTTATATAACCCCCAATTTCTTTTTTTCTTTTGCATGATCAAAAGAAAAAAACAAGAAGGGCAAAGCCCATACGACTCACATGCTTGACCTTGACCTTTATATGACCTTGACCTTAGGTGACCTTCAAGGTCAAGGTCAAACAACTAAACCTACCAATGACATCATACACTAAGAAATGCTTTACACATTTTTCCTACCCAAATACATGTGACCTTGACCCAAGGTCAAGGTCATCCAAGGTCATGCAACACAAAGCTGTTAATTCAAGACATAGGAAGCACAATGGTGCTTATTGGCACTTTCTACCATGAGATATGGTCACTTTTAGTGGTTCACTACCCCATTTTGGTCACATTTCATAAGGGTCAAAGTGACCTTGACCTTGATGATATGTGACCAAATGTGTCTCATGATGAAAGTATAACATGTGCCCCACATAATTATTAAGTTTGAAACAGTTATCTTCCATAGTTCAGGGTCAAGGTCACTTCAAAATAGGTATACAATCCCACTTTGAAGAGCTCCTGTGACCTTGACCTTGAAGCAAGGTCAACCAAACTGGTATCAAAAGATAGGGATTACTTTGCCCTATATATCACTTGTAGCTAAGGTCGCCATTCTCAATAACGTGGGAGAAAATTGGGAAAATGTGAAAAATGACTGTTTTTGAGACCACATTTATGGCTCCTGTGACCTTGACCTTGAAGCAAGGTCAAGTCACCATGTATGGTTTTAGAGGCCTTGTCATCATACACCATCATGCCACATTTGGTGTTGATAGACTTAATAGTCTCCGAGAAAAATCCAACGTTAAAGTTTTTTACGCCCGGACGGACGGACGACACGGGTGAGTACATAGACTCACTTTTGCTTCGCATGTGAGTAAAAAATTAGGGCCAGGAGAAAAAATAACTTTAGTCAGGCTGCTGTAAGCACAACCAATTTTCTTATTTTCTTGCCTAAGTATTCTTACGTGTGAGTGAGCTGGTGGTACTTGAGATGGGATGGCCAGGAAAACTTGCGACCACATCCTTCAAAGGAACATTCCAACTCTCGTGTGGCACTGACGGCAGCCATCATCTGCTGCTTGGCACCATGGGATGCTGCTCTCCTTGGCTTCTCCTTCTCTGGGGATGCACTTTTCCTCTCTGGAGCAGAGATGTCGCATAGTACATGTACAGCTGTTGCTGGAGGTTTTGTGTGAAAACATCCTCAGACAAGCAAAATACAAGTTTTAATATTTACATTGGCAAGAAATAATTTCCTACAATGATTAATGAAACAAGAAGGGCAAAGCCCATACGACTCACATGCTTGACCTTGACCTTTATATGACCTTGACCTTCAGGTGACCTTCAAGGTCAAGGTCAAACAACTAAACCTACCAATGACATCATACACTAACAAATGCTTTACAAATTTTTCCTACAAAATACATGTGACCTTGACCCAAGGTCAAGGTCATCAAAGGTCATGCAACACAAGCTGTTAATTCAAGACATATGAAGCACAATGGTGCTTATTGGCACTTTCTACCATGAGATATGGTCACTTTTAGTGGTTCACTACCCCATTTTGGTCACATTTCATAAGGGTCAAAGTGACCTTGACCTTGATGATATGTGACCAAATGTGTCTCATGATGAAAGTATAACATGTGCCCCACATAATTATTAAGTTTGAAACAGTTATCTTCCATAGTTCAGGGTCAAGGTCACTTCAAAATATGTATACAATCCAACTTTGAAGAGCTCCTGTGACCTTGACCTTGAAGCAAGGTCAACCAAACTGGTATCAAAAGATAGGGCTTACTTTGCCCTATATACCATATATAGGTGAGGTATCCAATCTCAAAAACTTTAGAGAAAATTGAGAAAATGTGAAAAATGACTGTTTTTTAGACAACATTTATGGCCCCTGCGACCTTGACCTTGAAGCAAGGACAAGTCACTATGTATTTTTTTTAGGCCTTGTCATCATACACCATCATGCCAAATTGGGTGTTGATAGACTTAATAGTCTCCGAGAAAAATCCAACGTTAAAGTTTTTCACGGACGCCCGGACGCCCGGACGGACGACACGGGTGAGTACATAGACTCACTTTTGCTTCGCATGTGAGTCAAAAACCCAACATATATTGCATTGTGAGAAATTGTTTTGTGATCATGGAGGCAAGGAATATCTGTCATTTATTGAGTTATGCCATTTTGTTTTGGGAAAGGGTGATGTAAAGAGGTGATCCAGAGGTTAAGCTTATTTATTGACTTGGATTTGGACTTGGAACAGGGTCACTGAGGTATAATCTCTTGTCGGAATAAGTCGCACACTGTGTGCCTGGCACAGCTCCAGTACAGGGCAGGAATGAAAATCCTAGGGGCAAAATTTCACACCTACATGTATCTCAATGCAACAGCAATAAGCTCAATTTATCATTTCTGCTCTAATAGTAGTTGCCATGCTTCTTCTACGTGCTCTGCTTTGTCCTCATTATCATCTCCTTTCAGCAGCACTCGCCTGGGGCAGTTTGGGCTGAACTGGGGCTGCCCGCATGCTCGTCATCCTGGTCTTTCTCTCCGGAGAGCTGTCTGGCTATAGTCTCCTGCGTGGCAGCAATCAGGTTGGCCTGGGCAATGGCGTGCAGGTCTTGCAGGGGTCCACACACCTGTAGCAGTCCTGCTGAGGCTGGCGACTCGAAGACCACATTGGCCTCCATGATGCCCTTCTCGCTGTTTGTGGACAGCACAAGGAGAGGAGTCCCCATTGCCCCCCCAGGGCTCAGTAGGCCCCCCACTCTCTTGCCCTGGGGGCTGGGCAAGGTAGTAGGGCAGAGCCCAAGGCCATTCCTGGCAGCTGCCTCCACTGCCTCCTTGCTCTCTTTGGTTTCCACAGCCATCAGCCTGACCTCGCTTGAGTATCTTCCCGAGCTGCCTGGGTCTGTCATGGAGAGAGAGAGACACACAAAGATTCATTTGAAAACCGTCACAAAAGTTTCAAAGAGGAAAGGCAAATATGATGATTCCTCACATTGAGTATCCATCCACACATGAGTCTTTAATCATTTACACATCATACCTAGTTACTGTGTCACAATATTACTGCTCCACTGGCAGCCCAGATCAACTTTTGGAAAGACAAGATGAAAACAGTATAATCTCCCCTCCCTGGAGAGAATCCCATCCACTGTTTTCTCACAGCCACCAGAAGTGCGCTTTCAGTGTGCTTGTAGTGCCTTCATGCACAACATTTTAAGATATTTAAATAAACCCGTCCCAGGGATAGAATCCCGGCACTGTGTCTAGCACATTGTCCAACCCCAAAGCATGCTCGCCCATTTCAATTTAGTGGAAGCAATGCAAGGAGAACATCTTCCCTAATAATTGGATCTACAACTCACAGGCATCAGCAGGCCATTCAAAACTTCCAGTCTAGAGCTCCAGTAAACTTGATGCCTCCATCACCTGAGCAAAGAGATGATTTCAATCAAAACATTATCACCACCCCTACTCCCAGCCCTACACTGTTTCTTTCAGATATGGAGATAAGTGGATCATGTCTCTGTGTGCCTGTCTGGATTGTCTTATCAGTATAGGAGGGAAGGAAATGAGACTTATCAGTATTTGAAGTCATGCACATCTGTGAAAGTAAGTATGCCAAAGCAGTAAATACCTTGTTATGAACTGTACATTTCATTTTCAGGAGCATCATTATCAGCACAATCTTGTTTGCTTTCCCTTTATTAAGATTAAATACAGGCATCAGTTCTGACTAGAGTTTTAGGTTTATGATGACTAAGGATACTTTTGCCGATATCTTTAATGCAAAATCGTCACACATCAATATGTTCCAAAGGCACTGATAAAACAGCAGAATTAACCATTAGAAGTTGAATCTATAATAATTTGGAACAGCTGAGCTAGTTGTTGGTTCCATCTCTCAGGGCAGGAGGCAGGAAGGTAAGTACCTATACTACAACAGCTGGAGGTGATACCGACACAGTGATACAAAGATAGAGAGAAGTAATAAATGTAGAAACAGCCAAAAGCCATGCTTGCTGGAGAGGTGTTGTCATTGGTATCTGACCCCTAAGGTGAAAAGTGCTTTACACAAGTAATCCAGCTGTCAAATTCAATACAAATTAAGCAGGATACAGGAGCATATTTCCTGGTTGTAATTAATTAATTTTTTGGGGGAAAAAAACTCTCTCTTTGTGCTCATATACAAAATGCTCACTTCATGTAGTAGGTGGTAGTGGACATATAAAAAAGGTAATACTTTCCAAGCAGTCCCCAAGTACCATATCAGTGCATACAGCAGAGTATAATAAAGTGTGGGGGGAAAAAAGAGAGGAAAAAAAAGGTAATGAACAGTGTGTCATAGTGGAGAGCTACAGCAGGACTGAAAACAGCCCTATTAATAGTCAAGCCTCCCTTTTCCTATGCATCCTGTTTTTGGGTGCTTCCTCAAATGAATACAAGACAAGTGTAGCATTTGGCTGGGGCTGCTGGATACCCCCTCATCACCTGGAGCCTCTGTTGCTGGGCTTCCACGTTCCAGGGCCTGCTGCTGAAGCTCAGCCTGGGGCAGTTGCAAGCAGCTCTTGTCCCATTTTGCAGTGTCAACACTGACTAATGCAGTCACACCCGTTGAATACTGATGCCTACTTAATTTGATGAGGTCCTCCCCCACCCTCCAACCCATTATACTACAAATTGCATTTTCGTCTTCAATCCCTTACTTACTGTCATCCAGGCCAGCGAGAGGAGGAGACGGGAGCAGTGGGAGGAGAGGAGAGAACACAGACGACAGAGGATAGCGTCGGCATCTACAGAGCCACGCCAAGACTTCACTTGCGACAAGTGCAACAGAGCATGCGGCTCAAGGATCGGGCTCTACAGCCACAGAGTACGCTGCCGCTCAACCCCGGACTGACCAAACCTGGCGCACACTCCATGGTCTCGCGAGACTGACGGATGCCAACAACAACCATTATGTAGGACATTTAATTTCTTTCCACCACCAACACTTTGCCCAAGTAAAACAAATGAACAGATGGGGCTTTACAGCCTATCTGCCTTTGTAGGCCGAGTAAGTAAGGTCTTTGATTGGGGGAGGGGGGGATTGTGATCATAGCAACATTGCCAACAAAATATAGGGTTGGTAGGTCAGCCTGAACTTTATTTTCTAATTTTATTTTCTATATATTTTTGAAGAGGCCCGACTGAACAAAAACCAAACTTTCTCTCATGAAATAGATTTGTTAATACTTAAATAGTGGATTCCCCTAGTGTTTATAGGGCAGGGAAGATGTGACAGTACATAGTTCATTGTTGACCATCAATTTATTATTATCATTATTTCTTTTTTGCATAATCAAAAAAAGTTTAGGGTCGGCAGAAAAAAAATTAGTCTGTCGGTTTACTGTAACCACAAAAAAAATTTCCCCTTACAAAATGACCAAAGTGGGTTGTAGCAAAAGCAAGTTAAGCCTCATTTTCCCTAGTTATTAATCTTTCACAAATCACATCTATAGTTTACTCTTACCCCCAACGCAAATGGCATTGTGAGTCTGCAGTGTGGGATACATACATGTACATATAATGTGCACTAGCACCAAGAAAATAACACAGAAATATTTTTCCAGTATTAATAACACTACAGATAGGGGTTTCTGCTCAGTAAAAGGTATAATTTTCAAGCAATAATATCAATGCAATGTACACACACACTCACACACCAGTATTATTAATATGATGACTATGGTAGACCTGAATATTAGATGTAAGTTGTAAGGGAGACGATAATTACACTTCTACATACAAAGGATGCCCCACATAGATACAGTCTAATGCAGTGTGGAAGTACTCCTTCATAATAATTTCAACAGCTCTTAACAAAAAGTGCAATACCCATCTTTCAGACAGCTTTGTGAAATAAACATTTCATTTGATGTCATGAATACTCAACCATGAACATTGAATATCACAGGTAAGGACAGCACATACAATTTCTGAACTTCCATGATAAGTCCACATCCATCTCCCTACTCCACGCCCTTGAAAGTAAAGTGGACGTGGCAAACAGAATGATGGGAAAAAATTGAGTATCAGATCATTGAGTCAACAGCTATGACTCCTGGGTCCTTGCCTACATGCGCGTGCACGCACACACACACACACTCACACACCCACACCACATGCACACCCACACCACATGCACACCCACACCACATGCACACACACACCACATGCACACCCACACCACATGCACACCCACACCACATGCACACCCACACCACATGCACACCCACACCACATGCACACACACACCACATGCACACACACACCACATGCACACCCACACCACATGCACACACACACACACTCACACACCCACACCACATGCACACCCACACCACATGCACACCCACACCACATGCACACACACCACATGCACACCCACACCACATGCACACACACCACATGCACACCCACACCACATGCACACCCACACCACATGCACACACACACACACTCACACACCCACACCACATGCACACCCACACCACATGCACACCCACACCACATGCACACACACACCACATGCACACCCACACCACATGCACACCCACACCACATGCACACACCCACACACACCACATGCACACACACACTCACACACCCACACACACACACCACATGCACACCCACACCACATGCACACACACACCACATGCACACCACACCACATGCACACCACACCACATGCACACCACACACCACATGCACACCCACACCACATGCACACCACACACACGCACACACACACACCACATGCACACCCACACCACATGCACACACACACCACATACACACCACACACACACACCACATGCACACCCACACCACATGCACACACACACCACATGCACACACACATCACACACGCACACACACACACCACATGCACACACACACCACATGCACACACACACCACATGCACACACACACACACACACACCACACACACACACTGCAAAGGATACAGAAGCAATTTTTCATGTCATGAGGTGACCAGGGCACACACGCATCACTACCAGCTATCTCATAGCACCAGATTTGTATCACCGCCACCACTATGACATGTTGATGGAGGGAATGTCATGAATGCTGTAATGAGGCCACAACATCCCATTTCTCCTTTCCATCCCAAATGTCAACTCTGCCAGCCATATAATTATAAACCTGTTCCATCCTCTGGTTTGCTGGAAAATACTATTGTTCTGAATTCACTCAGGTCATGCACACCCCATGAAAAAGTAAGTTTAATTACCAGTATACCCACCTTCTTTTTTAATTCAAATCACATCAACAACCAAAAATTAGCAATGGCACACTCCCTCTATGGGGAAGGCAGAGGTCCTGTCATGTAATACTGAAGAACCAATTCTCAACTTTGATCAAGTTCAGGTAGCTAAATATAACCATGGCATTAACCACAGGACTCTCATAACATGACAGCTTCTGAACACACATGCATCAGTTAAGTCTTACAGGTCAAGATAACGTACCAACACTTGTGTTCATGTCAACAACTTTGACATGTATACCAGCACGGTGTACAGTGGGTGGGGGATGGATGGATGGATGGATGGATGGATGGATGGTGTTTTACTACCTATCAGCCTTTGTAGTCTATGTAAGGCCATTAAGCATGAAAATCACTAGAATGGTTTAGAGTAATCGTAAATCAAGCCACGATGTTCCTATTTATTTGCCTCTTATGAATCTCATACGGAGATGTGGTGGGTCAATTTGTAACCCCCCAACCCACAGGGGAAAGGGTGGGAGAGGAGATGGGAGTAAGGATAGGGGTAGGATGTGCAGAGTGTGTGCATGTGTGTGTGTGTGCATGTGTGTGCGCATGTTTGTGTATGTGTGTGTGCTTGTGTCTGTGTGCGAGTCTGCATGTTTTTGTGTGTAAAATATGCTCCATCTTAGTTTAATTCATTTTCCTTCCAAGTCAAATAAACACAGCTCAAAGTATTTTTACTGAGACTAGGATGTCCTACTTTCAATTTCGGTTTTGAATTTTTCATCTACTCTGGATCCCCTCATGCAGTAGGTTATGTGCACATAGATGTGTATAGTACAGTGTCCCTCATGCTGTAGGTTATGTGCACATAGATGTGTATAGTACAGTGACCCTCATGCAGTAGGTTATGTGCACATAGATGTGTATAGTACAGTGTCCCTATTGCAGTAGGTTATGTGCACATAGATGTGTATAGTACAGTGACCCTCATGCTGTAGGTTATGTGCACATAGATGTGTATAGTACAGTGTCCCTCATGCTGTAGGTTATGTGCACATAGATGTGTATAGTACAGTGACCCTCATGCAGTAGGTTATGTGCACATAGATGTGTATAGTACAGTGACCCTCATGCTGTAGGTTATGTGCACATAGATGTGTATAGTACAGTGACCCTCATGCTGTAGGTTATGTGCACATAGATGTGTATAGTACAGTGACCCTCATGCTGTAGGTTATGTGCACATAGATGTGTATAGTACAGTGTCCCTCATGCTGTAGGTTATGTGCACATAGATGTGTATAGTACAGTGACCCTCATGCTGTAGGTTATGTGCACATAGATGTGTATAGTACAGTGACCCTCATGCTGTAGGTTATGTGCACATAGATGTGTATAGTACAGTGACCCTCATGCTGTAGGTTATGTGCACATAGATGTGTATAGTACAGTGACCCTCATGCTGTAGGTTATGTGCACATAGATGTGTATAGTACAGTGACCCTCATGCTGTAGGTTATGTGCACATAGATGTGTATAGTACAGTGTCCCTATTGCAGTAGGTTATGTGCACATAGATGTGTATAGTACAGTGACCCTCATGCTGTAGGTTATGTGCACATAGATGTGTATAGTACAGTGACCCTCATGCAGTAGGTTATGTGCACATAGATGTGTATAGTACAGTGACCCTCATGCTGTAGGTTATGTGCACATAGATGTGTATAGTACAGTGTCCCTATTGCAGTAGGTTATGTGCACATAGATGTGTATAGTACAGTGACCCTCATGCTGTAGGTTATGTGCACATAGATGTGTATAGTACAGTGACCCTCATGCAGTAGGTTATGTGCACATAGATGTGTATAGTACAGTGACCCTCATGCAGTAGGTTATGTGCACATAGATGTGTATAGTACAGTGACCCTCATGCTGTAGGTTATGTGCACATAGATGTGTATAGTACAGTGACCCTCATGCAGTAGGTTATGTGCACATAGATGTGTATAGTACAGTGTCCCTCATGCTGTAGGTTATGTGCACATAGATGTGTATAGTACAGTGACCCTCATGCAGTAGGTTATGTGCACATATCTATGTGTATAGTACAGTGTCCCTCATGCTGTAGGTTATGTGCACATAGATGTGTATAGTACAGTGACCCTCATGCTGTAGGTTATGTGCACATAGATGTGTATAGTACAGTGACCCTCATGCAGTAGGTTATGTGCACATAGATGTGTATAGTACAGTGACCCTCATGCTGTAGGTTATGTGCACATAGATGTGTATAGTACAGTGACCCTCATGCAGTAGGTTATGTGCACATAGATGTGTATAGTACAGTGACCCTCATGCTGTAGGTTATGTGCACATAGATGTGTATAGTACAGTGACCCTCATGCTGTAGGTTATGTGCACATAGATGTGTATAGTACAGTGACCCTCATGCTGTAGGTTATGTGCACATAGATGTGTATAGTACAGTGACCCTCATGCTGTAGGTTATGTGCACATAGATGTGTATAGTACAGTGACCCTCATGCTGTAGGTTATGTGCACATAGATGTGTATAGTACAGTGACCCTCATGCTGTAGGTTATGTGCACATAGATGTGTATAGTACAGTGACCCTCATGCTGTAGGTTATGTGCACATAGATGTGTATAGTACAGTGACCCTCATGCTGTAGGTTATGTGCACATAGATGTGTATAGTACAGTGTCCCTCATGCTGTAGGTTATGTGCACATAGATGTGTATAGTACAGTGACCCTCATGCTGTAGGTTATGTGCACATAGATGTGTATAGTACAGTGACCCTCATGCTGTAGGTTATGTGCACATAGATGTGTATAGTACAGTGACCCTCATGCTGTAGGTTATGTGCACATAGATGTGTATAGTACAGTGACCCTCATGCTGTAGGTTATGTGCACATAGATGTGTATAGTACAGTGACCCTCATGCTGTAGGTTATGTGCACATAGATGTGTATAGTACAGTGACCCTCATGCTCTAGGATATGTGCACATAGATGTGTATAGTACAGTGTCCCTCATGCAGTAGGTTATGTGCACATAGATGTGTATAGTACAGTGACCCTCATGCAGTAGGTTATGTGCACACAGATGTGTATAGTACAGTGACCCTCATGCAGTAGGTTATGTGCACATAGATGTGTATAGTACAGTGTCCCTATTGCAGTAGGTTATGTGCACATAGATGTGTATAGTACAGTGACCCTCATGCTTTAAATAACACCATGAAGTGCGTTCAACACAAGGCAGATGTTTCATTAGAAGAAATGAGAAGAACAGCATTGAAAGGAGACAAATAAGTGGATATAATTAGCATGACAGTTACAGCGAGTCCACCATGAGTAGCACTGTCAGATGCCAGCTTAGCTCCAAATATCCAGTTTAGCATCCACATCCTTAGTGTTCAGTACCTTATTGTGTAAGATAGTGTTCACTTAAAAGAATTAAACAAATTCCATAATAGATCAGAGGCCAAGATTAATTTAATTGGTAATAACTTGCAAGCTGTGGAAACTGGTCCAATAAAATCATGTTTCAACTGGTAACTGTGCATGTGTCTTCTACTATGCAGTTGTGGACATCAGTTCAGTTCAGTTCAGTCTCTTAACCCTGAGATGGGTTGTTGAGGCACCAATGATGACTTTCCGACAATCTTCCTCCATCGATCTCTATCCTCTGTGGCGCGCTGTGAGTCAGACAAGGTCAAGTTGTGGACATGCTTGACATTTTACAACTATAGGCAGGTTTGGGTTGACATGAAAAAACAAGGGAAAGTGTAGTAATAGGATCTGATCATGTGGGAGAAGCTGGTATCTTGTGGGATGTATTAAGTTGTATTTGCAGTCAGCATCTGCAGCAGATGTTGTTGTTGTTGTTGTTGCGTACCTGGGCTAAACAGTCCCAGGATCACCCTAGTGGGTAAGATGATTGCGTGTGTGACTGTTTTTGAACACCCCGCCATATAGGCAGCCACACTCCGTCTTCAGGGGATTTGATCTCTGTCTCCAGAGAATGCCAGTTGTTATGTTAGGAGCTTACCACGGCTGAAGATAATCCCCACATAAGAGTACTACATAACAACATTTTGCTGTAGCCTTGGTTTTTGGCTGGAGTCAACAAATAACAACAGCCTTTGCCCAAGGCAAATGCAGCAGATGACACATAAAGCATTTCATCTCTCATACATGAATTACACTTCATTTCTGATAAATTTGGGCAGAGTATATGTCTACTGCAAGGTTCGCTTCATTTTCACTTCCCTCTGTGCGTTGGGGATAAAAATTAATCCACCATGTCTCCCTGTGTGCCTGTGTATGAATACGGAAATATTGACTTGCAACTCTACCAGTTCTTATGATTGTGATCAATGGCCTTACATAGCCTACAAAGGCTGATAGGCTGTAAAACTCCATGAATCCTTATTTTTCACTTATTCTTATTCTCCTCTTCCTTGCCTCTTGTAACAAATCCCTTGGATGGATGGATGGATGGATGGATGGATGGATGGATGGATGGATGGATGGATGGATGGATGGATGGATGGATGGATGGATGGATGGATGATAGATGGACGGATGGATGGATGAGGTTTTACAGCACCTGTCATCTCTGCCTTTGCGAGCTATGCAAAGCCATTGATCATCTTAAAGCTATCCTTAATCACTTGCTTTGGTGGGAGTACAGACAAATCCCAACTCCATTTCCCTTAACCACTTAAGACGGCGTTCTCTGGTGGATGCTGTGGTGGCGTGATGCTGCCTGACTGAGCACGAGATGGATGGATGGATGGATGGATAGTTTTACGGCCTATCAGCCTTTGTAGGTGATGGGGTTGTTATTTTCTTCGAAATCCCCAGAAATCTACCGAAATCCCTCGAAATCTACTGAAATCCCCCAAAATTTCCTAAAATCCTACGAAATTCCCCAACCACAATCTCTCATTTAAAATAGGTAATTGTCTAAGGCAGTAAAGACAGATTATGAACTGCTATTCATGTAAAGAAATATTCACGTGTATCGACTTTGTGAGTCTTTGTACTGTGCTGTGCTAGTGATTGGTTGTCTACAGCTGTTCACGTGAGTTGTCCTCTAGTTAATACCACAGGCACCTGTCACTAGATATTCAACACAGTGACACACACCCGCACGCGCACACACAATAATAATAATAACAATAATAACAAGAAGGGCAAAGCCCATACGACTCACATGCTTGACCTTGACCTTTATATGACCTTGACCTTCAGGTGACCTTCAAGGTCAAGGTCAAACAACTAAACCTACCAATGACATCATACACAAAGAAATGCTTTACACATTTTTCCTACCAAAATACATGTGACCTTGACCCAAGGTCAAGGTCATCCAAGGTCATGAAACACAAAGCTGTTAATTCAAGACATTGGAAGCACAATGGTGCTTATTGGCACTTTCTACCATGAGATATAGTCACTTTTAGTGGTTCACTACCCCATTTTGGTCACATTTCATAAGGGTCAAAGTGACCTTGACCTTGATGATATGTGACCAAATGTGTCTCATGATGAAAGTATAACATGTGCCCCACATAATTATTAAGTTTGAAACAGTTATCTTTCATAGTTCAGGGTCAAGGTCACTTCAAAATATGTATACAATCCAACTTTGAAGACCTCCTGTGACCTTGACCTTGAAGCAAGGTCAACCAAACTGGTATCAAAAGATAGGGCTTGCTTTGACCTATATACCACTTGTAGCTAATGCCGCCATTCTCAATAACGTGGGAGAAAATTGGGAAAATGTGAAAAATGACTGTTTTTGAGACCACATTTATGGCTCCTGTGACCTTGACCTTGAAGCAAGGTCAAGTCACTATGTATGTTTTTTGAGGCCTTGTCATCATACACCATCATGCCACATTTGGTGTTGATAGACTTAATAGTCTCCGAGAAAAATCCAACGTTTAAGTTTTTTACGGACGCCCGGACGGACGGACGGACGCCCGGACGGACGGACGGACGACACGGCTCAGTACATAGACTCACTTTTGCTTCGCATGTGAGTCAATAATAATAGCAATAATAATGCATGTTATTTATAAAGCGCCTACTAATCCAGTGGTTCTAAGTGCACGAAAACAAAGTACATTTACAATACAAATGCATACATTATGCATACAAGAGTGCAAGATGCTGCAGCTCGACTCATCTGTAAGTAAAAAAAGTCAGATCATCTCACTCCTCTCTTCCGCTCTCTCCACTGGTTGCCCATTAGTGCTAGAGTCCAATACAAGATTGCCTGTCTTTGCTACCATTACTTCGCTGAATCCCTTCCTCAATATCTCTCTAAACCCATGCGCACCTACACACCCGCTAGACAGCTCCGCTCTTCCGCAGACACAAGAATCCTCAGGTTCCCGGAGGACCCTCCAGTTAAAACAAAATTTGGTGAACGCTCTTTTTTAATCAGGCTCCCTCTATCTGGAATGACCTCCCCGCCTCTGTTCGTCACTCTACATCTCCCTCGACCTTTCGCTCTGCTCTCAAAACTCACCTCTTCTTGAAATCGTTCCTGAATCCGGTCTAAGTTTCTTCACCTTCCTCCTCTCACTGTTCTCTTTGTACTAGCTTGCCTAAGCCCCCTACCACCCTCCTGTCTCTCCTCCCCCTCTCCCCAGTTTCATGGTTAAGCGGTGACGCTGTACATCAGTTTGTCGAATGCCTGAAGTGAATGTCTGACTCCTATGTTATTAAGTTACCTTTGATGTGATTGACTGTTATTGTATATTGTAATGGTTGTGTATGTATGCACCTTGAGCATGTCTTAACTCATGGTAAGGCGCTATATAAATCCACACATTATTATTATTATTATAAATACATTACAATGTAACACATGCACACATTTAGACATTCATACCTAAGGACCGTAGGCCTATTAATATTATGCATACACACACTGCAATCACACACACACATGCAATCATACACACACACTATATGTACGTTGTTATTTTCCCTGAAATCTCCGCATCAAAATTGTCTACCCACAATAGACATTATACGATTTCCCGCAAATTTCGGGTGGGGGGTGGGGGGGCATTGCGGTAGATTTCGGGGGACGATTGTGGTGGATTTTGGTAGATTTCGGAGAAAATAACAACCGTAGGCGATGTAAGGCCATCAAGCACGAAAATCAAGTAACGGTGTCTCTAGTTATCCGCCTTTTACGAATCGCGTAGGGAGACGCGGTGGGTCAATTCTTACCCCGAACCCACAGGGGAACTGAGCACGAGAATCCAATCGAAAATAGGACAGTAAGCCTTGTCAAATCACCCCCATCACTGGCCTCTAGCATGGCTCAAGAGTTCGTCCTCAAAGTTACGCCCCAGTGGCAGTGTCGTCTGTCCCCGCATACTTCAAACACACTCTATTCTCTCAGCGACATACTTTAATTCCGACGCAATTTCGTCCCATAAAAGCCACTCCACGCGGTCATAACAATAATTAAACCAACTACGTTGTCAACAAAAGGACCTTGAAAATGTCGAGGTCCTCAAAGATTATAGGTTACACCTATAATCTTTGAGGTCCTCAAACAGCTCACGAAAGTCAAATCAAACTCTCCAGAAAGTTGTGTGACAAACCATGGATCCAATAACTGAATAAGAATGGACAAACTAACTCGCCACACACTGACATCATTCCACCGCAGTAAAAAAACTGGAATGAATGGTACTGCAGCTCTGTGCAACAGCAGTGTACGAAAAACTAGTGCGGATACAACACAAGATCGCCATATCGAGCCACAGATACGTCGTAGTGGCCTTGTGATGTCAGCTTTCCATATTTAACACAGAGGGAACACACTCCTACTGGCGCGGTAAAAATTATGGGTTGGCGAACATCTGATTGGCAATGTTTCAAGGCCACACACTCACCTACAATAAATTGGCAGATATATCTTGAGCGTTGAATACAGACGACTATACAGACGACTATAGAAAATTATGCCAAAAATAACTATTCCAGGGAGGAAAGGATTAATGTAAGTGAAGTTTGCAGGCACCAAGGCAAATTTGACAATCTCCATTACAGAATAATTCATTGTAAAGGTATAGAGAGTGAATCTCCCCTTGGAGAGTCAATATTGAAAGCGAGTTCTCCTTTGAGAAACCACCAGTCATTGGCTCCTAAGTATAAAATTTTCCACTATATTTCTTGCTCTTTATAGCCTTTTCCTTTTTGAAGTCCCATGCGTCTTTTGGTGGTTAGATTTAACCATACTCACCTAATAATAAATATAGGATATGATGATGTTTATCTCAAACGTTGACTATCAAGCGGTCTAATTGATGTTTTCAGCGGTTGAACATTTTGACCAATAACTGCGTCAGAGAGAAACAGGCACTCCTCGGCGGAGAGAAACGGAAACTAATTAGGGAGCTGAAAGCTGTAAGATAGTATATTTATATTGTTTGCTATCACTGCATATTATGAAATGATGAATAACTATATGAGCGTATAAACAATTGATTTAAAAGGGAAGTATTGCGTCGCACAGAGACTTACTGAATTTCCGAGGATAACCGACTAAGAGCGGTTATGGCGAACGTGTACCAGTTTCAACCGGTTTGTTACTTAGGGAGTTTTCCATGGTCGGTCGTACTGATCACGGGTGTGGGCTCACAGAGGTAAATCTATGAAGTGTGTTTTATTTAATGTATAAAATCTAGTCTTAGAAACGACGTGAAACAAGCATTGATAGTGGTGTGTGTCGACGCTCATGCATTTCGTGGGCGCCGCCATTTTGATGCATGTAAACAACGGAAGTGAGTTCCCGCATCATGGCACATGTTTAAGATAACCATTTCAAGAACTCACGATATTTACCAGCTATTCGTGTTTGATCAAGCTCCATTCGAATCACAAAATATTCATCGCTGAAAACTGAGGTCTCAGCGAGTCATGATCTCCCAGTTTGGCTTGTTAGTTAGCTTCATACGGTGCACGATCTGATCTCGGCGAAACACGAACGACTATGTTTAAATTTGCCGCTTGTGTGTAACAGGCTGTACGTGACGTCAGTATTGTGTCGACTGTGTGTTTATGGAGTAACTTATTAATCTAAGATACAGTTTGTTGTGAATTTTAAACCATTAGTGTCCGGGTTGCCGATTTTAGTTGAGATTGTTTGAACAGTAGCGCCATAATGTGATGAACTCGAACAGGTTCCGATGACCTCGCTCAGTCGCTGGCTGGCTAGCCTCTTCCAGGAATTCACTTTTGTCGACTATTTGTCAGACTTACAGTTTTGAAAATAGGTTAAAATTTTTGTTTGAAAATGTTTTATAAATTCATTCTGTTTCTCTCTCTCTCTCTCTCTCTCTCTCTCTCTCTCTCTCTCTCTCTCTCTCTCTCTCTCTCTCTCTCTCTCTCTCTCTCTCTCTCTCTCTCTCACTTTCCTTTGTGGGCTAATGGCATTATGATTGTGTGACCACTTTTCTGGTCTAAACAAAGAGCTATTTACTATAATTTAGTTCCTCTGCACACTACACTGTTGAAGATTTTTCATCGACACAGTGAAATGAGCAATGGGTTGTTCATAGTATTCGAGATGGAATATGATGATGTAGGATATCAGGGAGTGTCTTGTGTCTGACAAATACTTTGGTGGTGAAAACAGTTGCCTGGGAGTGTTCGAATTTTGAGGGTTGTACCTGAGGAACTCTTAACTTGTACAAACACATAATTTATGAATCTTTATTGTGTCATTGTATGTGTAAATTTCTTTGCTGCCACTGCTGCATAGTTGAATATATTTTCCTTCTCCATCCAGGTTGGACACCTCTTCAATGAAATTTGATCATACTGCATCATGACAGCAATAACAGAGCAAGCAGCTAAATTGCTTGATTTCAACCAAAAGCTGGACATCCAGCTCCTGGACAACATAGTGACATGCATGTACTCAGGAGAAGGTCCTCAGGTAAGTGAGGAATGTGCTACTGGTGTTCTGTGTTGTAAATGAAACTATTGTTTGCTGCAAGTCGTAATTTGGAAGACAGAACTAGAGAGTACACTGCAGTATTTATTGTCATGGAAATGTTGACTAGGTTTTCTATGCTTTATTGACTCACATGCGAAGCAAAAGTGAGTCTATGTACTGAGCCGTGTCGTCCGTCCGTCCGGGCGTCCGTCCGTCCGGGCGTCCGTAAAAAACTTAAACGTTGGATTTTTCTCGGAGACTATTAAGTCTATCAACACCAAATGTGGCATGATGGTGTATGATGACAAGGCCTCAAAAAACATACATAGTGACTTGACCTTGCTTTATTTTAGAAATGTGTGGGGATTGGCTTAGGCATATTTGGTTCACCAAGTACGGTGCATCCAAATGTGTATCACCTAATAGTTGTGCCAGCCAGATGTGAATATTCTACGACGGGTCACATCTATTTGGCTCAGTTTTGTGACCAATTCAACTGCACACAGCTGTGCAGGAAGATGAGAAAAGCTGAAAACAGAGACCCCATCAACATGAAGCCTACTTTCCCTCCATTCTGTGACCACGTAGAGTGAACGTCTTCACCATACTCCATTATTGTGTCAAAGTGATCGAATACAACATCCTTTAACTACATTTCGGTGATTGTGCAGAAATCTATGGCATTTTTCAGGCATTGAAAATCTGCAAAGTTGACAGGAGAAAGGGTCAAGAATGGTGTGAATAGCGAGAGAATTGATATCACTATGGACTTCTAAATCTGCTGGCAGCAAGAGAAAAGTTACATGATATCAGGAACATGAATGAATCCCCTGGATGGACAGATGCTGGAGAAGGCTACTTTAGATTTTACAGGAGCAAAAGACATTCATTCAACTGTGGTCAACAGGGCACAAGGAGTGTATAACTTGCAGACTGAAGAAAGGTTGTGTCAGTTGTACTCTTACCTGGGATCAGACCATTACTGAGAAATGATGTACATAGTGGGATTCATGTTGATGTGTGGCTTGCAGGTCAAGTAATGGGGTAACAAAATTATGATGGAAAGAGTAGCAGAATTGAACTTGGGGCCGTCACTCACAGCACAAACAGTTACTTATAGTTATACTGGACACATTTGCCCACCGTCAAAGAGGTGATCAGGACAACCCACAATGCAGTCATTGCATTCATTCTTGGAGTATGTATGTCCAGATTGCAACCTGCGGATATGGAATAAGCTGATTTTATACGTCATTGCTGAGTTTGATGAATGGGTTGTAGATGGGCCATTTGAATACACAAAATTCAGCAACTGGAAGGTGCCTCCAAAACAACTTGTCTTGTGATGGATTAAAGAATTGTGGGCACGTATCAATCTTGACATCACCCAACACAGCTTATGCAAATGCTGGAACTCAAACTTGATGGAACTGAAGATAACCTCTTTGTGGCTGAAAATGACAAGTTCTGTGACTGAAGTGCACTTGCCAGAAGATGCTCTGGTGAATCAGTGCTCCATTGCTCTCAGTGACAGCAATGGCTGCACTGATGACTCTCAGCGGAAGACTTCAGACATTGACAATGACAGTCCTGGCCATTATGTAAGAGCACTTTCATGTTGGTGAGTGTGCGTGTGTGAGTGAAGGTAGCCTTTATTAGGGGAAGTTCGACTATTAGGGGAAATACTATAGATTACAGTAGCACACTGCAGGAATATTAAATGTCATTTAAACCCTTGTGTCACTTTCAATAGTGTTGAGGTGGAAGTTGCAGAATAATAAACCTTTAATGCTTTAATGAATCATTCAAGTATGACTATGAGTGGGCAGAGGCCTCTACACCCCCTAATCCCACATCAGTTGTATGCCCTGTGCAGGAGAGACTTGCTGGGGGATGGGACTTCTTAGCTAAACTTGTTGCTACTCTGTGTGTGTGTGTGGGGGGGGGGGCTCAGAAAAAAGAAAACTCATGTCTTAAAAAAAAAAATCAACCCTGCCGCTGATAAGAGATTGATATAACATTAATTGATGCCATAAGCATTTTAATTGTGGTTTCCTCAATGTCCTTCTGCCAAGGTCAAGGTCCCAGTGATGGTCGGGGGAATACAGGGGCAATTTGATATTCTCTCAGGGACTGCACCGGTTACTGCCACCACACTTTTTGTAAAAATAGTCTTGGCATGGCCATTTTGCCATCTACAAAGGTTCTGGCCATGCAAACTGGATGTGCTCAATTGTTGAAACTATACACGCGTATATGAACAGACATTTCATTTGAATATTATATCAAATTCTGCACAGTCTTGTAATAATTCTCCTTCAAATAATATTTATCTCATGAGTTGTAGGCTCTGTCTATGTGGTCTTGCATACAACCTCTTTCATATTTGAACTGAATTTTAGCATTACAGGCGCGTGCATGCTTGCGTGCGTGTGTGATATGTCACCCTTTCATTCCAAAGAAATTTCTTGATCTTTTGTAGATGGCATCAAATGAGTTTGTTTCAAATATATAGGGGCATCCAGGGTCCAACTCAAGTATTTGTCTGATTGCCTGGGGCAGCCAAATGTTTTCTTTGGGCAAGGAATAGTCGATCTAAACATGCCCAAACAGGCAACCAAATTTTCCTCTAATTTATTTTAGAATTGAAACACATTGGCTTGAAAAGTGTCAACACATAATGACATGGATGAGCAGGAAGCCTCTAAACTGCCTGTTACTTTGCATGATGATGATGATGATGTGTTCAATGGTAAACACATTTTACAAGTAAGAGACACTGATATTGTATTTGACCAGTGTGATTGCTGTAGTGAGGTAAACCATTTTGGGGCCAGTTGATTTTGCTGTGGGGCAAGCAAATTTTCAATTGGTTTTGAGAAGTTTTGTCAAACCCTGGGCAAGTTTCTTGCAACTGTAACGGAAAGTTATACAGGTAATGGTAAGAAGCTATAAAGTATAAACTTCTGCATCCATTAAAAAACCACATTTAAACCTTTTCTTTTTGTCTCTAAGCAGCAACAGACTGCCCAGGAAGTGCTGACGACACTGAAGGAACACCCAGACGCATGGACCAGGGTTGATACTATCCTGGAGTTTTCCAGCAACCAACAGACCAAGTACTATGCTCTGCAGATTCTTGAGAACGTCATCAAAACAAGATGGAAAGTCTTGCCAAGGCCACAGTGCGATGGTAAGAGGTGGTTTTTGTCCAGCTTGAAGCATTCTCAGTGTGTCATATCAGGCATTTGTTTCCCTGCTAAGTGGATGTAGCTGTGAGCTGAGTTGATTGCATCCAAGCAAAGTTCTTCACAGTAGTGTGAGCAGAGATGAAAACAATTTGCCATTAAGAAAATGTCTGGTAGGATTTCTTCGCAGTTGAAGATGTCCTTTGTTGTGGTATAAATAACTTTCTGGACCATTTTCTTTTCAGTTGACAGTCTGATTTTTGTGTTTGCAAAGTAACCTGCATCTCTAAATGCCTTTCAAGCTGCTTCACGCAGTTGTGTATATCTGATTCACTGTTCTGGAAAATTATGCACTGTGCTCCATGGGTGTGCATCATGCTTTTGTATTGAATATCTGCAACACTGCTCAAATTTCAATGCAACAAACTGATTTATCTTTTGTTTGAATTCAATGTCGGGCGCTGATTCAAAGGGATATAACCACGGAGATATTTCAACAGGAAACAATCCCTGTGCATGCTTTCAGCTATGTCAAACCTGTATACCTTTGGTTTTTGGAAAAGTTGGAATTCTCTGGAGATCCTCAGGTTGAAATAGGATTAGTAATGAGAGACACGAAGCTGATGTTGAAGGGAATATGCTTGAGGTGTGATGAGCAGTGACAGCTGCTATTCTGAACAGAATACAGTAATAAGACATAAAGAACATGGCTGAGTTTGATTATGTAAAAGAAGTCAAACAAATCAAAACTTGTGCGCATTTGTTTTTCTGACATGTATGCAAGTTAATCTTCAAATTTCAAAATGACTAAGAGGAGTTGGGCACAAGGCTGTAAGTCCAATCGAGACATCAAAATATTGATACATCTCAGTCCATTGCATGCATCTCCATCTTCATTCCAGGCATCAAGAAGTACATTGTTGGTCTGATTATCAAGACCTCTTCTGATCCTGTTATTCTTGAACGAGAGAAAACCTATCTTGGAAAGCTGAACATGATTCTGGTGCAGGTAAGAACATGTCATTCAGCCTAGGAATTCCAGTGTCAATGCACTTGGACTACCCCATGTTTTATTTCCATCCTTTTGCATCCAGGTGCCTTTTTAGTTTTAGTTACCGTCAAGACTCATTATAATGGGCCATGGTTTTTGTATATATATTTGCTTTGACATTGAAGGTACAATACTGCCCTTTTCCTTTCTTTTCAAAGCTCATCCCGAACAGAACTGCAGAATGAGTAAATGAATACAAGAGCTTTTCTTGTTTTTAATTGTGACAATCATTGCTGCTGTGTGCTATATCTCAGCTTTGATTTTAAAAAAAGAAGTAGAATTTGGCAAAAGAAATATTCTACATAACTTCTGTCTGTGGCCATGAAGAGACCCTTAATATGTGCATATTCATCCTTTTCAGTGATGGAAAGGAGTAAAGTGACTCTTGATGACACGGGATTCAAGTCATCTTCAATGTCAAGCAATTGTATGATCTCATAGTAGTTGTTGCATATTGGTTGTGTTAGCATTGCCCAAAACACTGCAAATGTGCTTTTTAATGCAATGGCAAGCATCACTGAACAAATCATGTATGTAGCTTTTATGACAGCAATCATTACACATTGACTTGCTTGAGCATAATTCTGTATAGGCTTTACTTGGAACCTCTGTGGGAGTGTAACCATACTTAGCACGAAACACACTTATGATCAGATGAGTGAGTTGTTGAATCCCTTTGATGTAGATGTCCTTAAAGATAGATAAATAGATATAAATATATATATATGACTTCCCCCTGCGCAGATTAGAATAAAAATCTCCACATCTATTTGGAGCCATTCCCTTGTCAAGTTTGCAAAGGTTACTGAATCTGCTCACTACCATCAGTGACTTAGACATACAGATGCAGACACACATTCATGCAGATGGACATTCATTTGTGGACATTTCCACACTTGAATGTTTTCTTGTGGACATGGAAATACTTACAGAACTTGTACATGCAATAAAGGCAGCTAGGAGAAATCAGCTATGCTGCACTTGGTGTGTTCTAACTTGTGTGTTTTGTGCAGTTTTCTGCTGTGAAATTGAATGTGTTTGTTTGTTGAACAAATAATGCCATGGAGTCTTCATGTTCATAAATGTTTTGTTCCTGAATCCTTCCATTCAGTGTCTGTGATTAGAGGGTGGGATGGGGTGAGTGTATAAGATGTATGTGTAGAGAGGAAGATTCATGAGAAAACAATATTTCTAATTCTAACAATGTTTTATGCAAGTTTTCGTCATGTTGATGTGTTGTTATCCCCTGTGAAAAGTTTTGTTTTGTCTTTTTTTTGCTTTCTCACTTTCTTTTCCTGTCTTGTAATTCATGAAAAATTTTAACAAGGAATTTTGCTTTTCTGAAAAGCATCTTTGCAATAATTTGGTAATTGATCTCAATACAATCACATTGAAATCTACATTTGCAGATTTTGCGCACTGAAGGTTTACGAAGTTCTGGTGTTTACTTTCCTAGATTTAGTATTTATGTAATTTAGGATTTTTCAGCCGATTCACCCTGCAGAACTGATGAGATTGGTGAAACAAGCTGCAATTTCCTTTTCTATGCAGTGATAGGCAAGTCAGAATAACAGGTAGTAGTATTTATTATCCCCACCAAGGAGGTTGTGTGGCTCATTCCATAGTTATACGGCAAAATAACTCCAAAAGTTCACAACACGTTGATGAAACTTGGTGCATGGTCAGGGTTTCGCCCAAGGAACAGTCCATTATTTTGGAGGTTATCTGTTTACTTATTTTAGAACCACGAAGAGAAATTTTATCACTCATCAGGAAGTTGATGACATGGAACGATCGATGACATTGGTGTATATACTCTGCACTCTGAAACCTCCAGCAAACACTGAAATGAATTGAACAGTAGAGGTCATGGAGAGAAATAGTGTCGCCCTTGGTGGAGGTTTGCACTCCCGGAGTGCTCTTTATCGTAAGAAAATATTTCCATTTAATTATCATGCAGTGTTTGTACTGTCCTTTGCTAATGAGAACATTTTTCTGTAGAAAAACATTCTTGTGGGCATGCAGTTTTTTCCAGAGGATTTTATGCATCCTGACCAGACTTCCATCCAGTGGATAGATGGACTCAATGTTGATGTCATTGATAACAGCCTCTAATTCACAGGATGCTGAACTGATGGACCAGCACCATTGCCATGGAGACCTGCTCCCTTCCCCAGTTCCTTTGTGTAGTTGGACCTAGTGTGGATGCCTTATCTTTGGTGTCTTTTTTGACTCAATGGAATGTGATGGGTGGAGAAGTGGACTTTGGGTGGTGCTTGATTGGAAGTCTGTGAAACTGTTGAGTCCCTCATGAGATTGTTTTGATCATCAGGATCACCTAGTTCAGTGAATATATATTTTACTATTAACATGGGCATTGTCTTGACAAAGAAGAGATACTGAAAACTAATCCTGTTAGGAAAAATTATTTAAACAACAATAAGGAATATATGATGTTACTGTTGGCCACTGACTGCTCAACTTTGAATTTAAAGACATTTTGAGCATTCTAGTGAGTCAAATTGGAAAAAAATGTATCCTGTTGCATTACATGAAGGAATTATCACCATGACAGAGAGTTGATGGAGTGTCTTTTAAACACCTCCTCTTCTTTGACTAGGTGCTGAAGTATGAATGGCCCAGAAACTGGCCCACGTTCATCCCAGACATTGTGGGTGCCAGTAAAACCAATGAATCTCTGTGCCAGAACAACATGGCAATTCTCAAACTTCTCAGGTAAGTAGAGATTGTTCCCTTTGAATGTGTTCTAGTCTTGTAGAATGGATAATCAGTTCTTGATCTGATGAGTTGCCAGGGCAGAAGAAAATGGTATTGTGATGCAGGTTGTGCATGTGGAATTGTTGTTGGAACATTTGAAATTTGTTTATTTTGGAAATGACATATCTGATGTGAGCACTTGTGACGTATGTTCAAGGTCATCAAGTTTTTCGTATGAAAAAGATTTGCTTGTACTCTCTGGAGCCTGTTCTTTGTGCGTCGTTTGTGTTGCTTTATACAGAATGCTTGGTGGCAGTTTGGCTTAGTCACCATTAAAAATGGTAAATTCCTCCAAACTGAAGACCGTTCCATCTAAACTGGTCCCTCTGTTCAAATGGACTTCTGTCATACCTCTGAAAGGTTCTTGAGGCTCCACATATGTAATTGTTGAATTGTGCAGCTGAGAGGGTGGGAATTATTGCAGTGTTGGAGAGAGTGCTTTGAGTAGGTCAAACCATCTTGATCAACCATCTTGATGATGATTGGTTTCTGTTAGTATCTAAGGAAGCCCACTAGAGGCTGGTGGTGTTGCTGCAAGGAGCAGAGTGAGTGTGGGCGGTGAGACAGACTGTACCTTACAAACTGGGGGGCCTCGGGCGGCATGGTCGGTGGGCCTGGTGGCCGCACTCTGCTGCTGCCGCGGCCCGCAGTCACCAGCCCCACTCTGCTTGACATCAGCTGCGTCCTGCGAGGTTATCCTTTCTTCTTTACAACTTCAACACTCCCTTCTTTTGACCTAACCAATTTTCTGAGGGATCTTGACTATCATCTAGACAGGTTGGAAATTCTGAATTAATGCTAGTAGGATTGCCCTTTGGCTCTCTTTTATCTATTCTTCCTGGGGAAAGTTTGATTGTTTTTGAGTTGGGACTAGCAGATGCCGTGAAACTTGTTTTCTGTGAAAATATATTTTGAAGAGTTAACAATTGAATACATAAAAGATGGATCTAATTATCTTAAAATCTTTGCTTTGATAGTATGCAAAGACTGCGTGAAAAGCATCTTGCAATAGGTATTCTTCTCTTGAAGGAAATGCAGAATGAATTTGGGCATGTGGTGGGTTGGTGACAAAGCAAACAGAGGAAGCTAATCAGGGAGTCAGTGACTCATCTCTGATGCATGAGCATGTACACTAACGCTGACTCACTGCCATCCCCTACCAAGCCATGGTCCTGTCCAGATTACAGCTAGACACAGTCCGTGCTATTGGCAGTATGGCTTGTTGAAAGAAGCAATGATGAAAATGTTCCCACCTTTCAGTGGAGGAACACCTTCATTCTAAATAAGGGAAACAACTCCATTCTCTATTGTGACACAGTTTGTAAATGGGCTGTGTGGACTCCTTGCATTGGAAAGCAGTTGGTCATGCTGCCATACCCGTTAAGGATAAAAGAGACCAATAGGGAAATTTATCTTCATGTTGATGGCCTTGAATGTTTGTCCTTGTCATAGTATTGGGATTCTAGGCTAAAGTGGCACAACTACTTATAAAGGCCTTTTTGTTTTGGAAATGTCTACTTTTTACTTTAATTGTTTGTGGGAGACAAGACCAGCTGGCAAAAATACTCGGTGATAACGTAGGGAATCTGTTGTTTCAGTGGTCATTATCCCCATGCAGGTGGCCAGTTAGGACCTGATGAGATTTTGACCAGTTTTCCTTTGTTGCAAATTTAAAGCCATGAAGGCTCTTGATTTATGATCAACTATTCATTAATTTTAGTTTGCAGCCAAACATACCTTGACAATTACACTCTGTCTGTTTTTGCTGCAACAGGGATGAACAAAATATAAAGAGGCATTGCACCGAAATGTGTTTTCTCTGCTGCTTTTCTGAAAATGCAAATTCGTGTTTCCAGTGTGTGGCAAAGTCCTTTTTCCCTTGCAGTGAGGAGGTGTTTGACTTCTCCAGTGGCCAGATGACACAGGCCAAGGCAAAGCACCTGAAAGACACCATGTGCAGCGAATTTTCTCAGATCTTTCAGCTGTGCCAGTTTGTCATGGTGAGTCCATGCTTGAGATTGAGCTGCAAGTCCCACACATTTGCGGAGTTCGTTACCACATTATTGACGAAAAACCCAGTGTTTCATTGTGATGGTTGTGTCACCACATTATTGATGAAAAATCAGTGTTTTGTTGTGATGGTTGTTAACTCATAGGAGTTGTATCGTGAAATATCTTGCGATAAGCATTCTTCCGCCAGAATCACAACGCGAGATATCTCGCGACTCGCTTTCAAATTTCTCCCTTTCGCTATAACAGTCTAAGGGAGGTAAATCTTGTTAGCCTATATAGCTGAAGGAATTTGCAAGCAGATTTACTTCTCTTTATAAAATCTTTTCGACTTATGATCAGAAATTGTAACTTTTCTAGGCGCTTGTACACTTCCCATAACAGCTAGTGAACTGTTTTTTTTTTCTCTACTTTTTCATTTTTGTGCATGTACACACTCAATTCTATGGTGAGTAATTCATAATTAGCATTTTTAGTCCCTTAGATCATTCTTTGAATGTAAAGAGAAAAAAACAAGCTTTCATTTGATATATAATTTGCATTGTTATCTTATGCCTTTGTATCTTTATTATATTTTTGAAAATGCACAAAAAACTTCCGATCCCAGAGAATGATCACAATATTTAGCCACGACTCCAGTGATTTAATTGAGCATTGATTTCTTCAGTTAGTGGGAAATTGTGTATTTTCTTAGTGATAGGTGAGGAGTGTAGTGTTGAAGATGTTTGGATGGCAGTGTGTGCATGACCTTTTAATGTTTATTTGACATTGCCAGGACAACTCTCAGAATGCCCCACTTGTTGGAGCTACACTGGAAACCCTGCTGAGGTTTCTCAACTGGATCCCACTTGGATACATCTTTGAAACCAAACTCATCACCACACTCATCTACAAGGTAAATTGGTCTTCATATGTCCTGCTTTGCTGTACATCTTTGAAGCACATTTCTTTTGTGCAAAGATGATGACTGCTTTGATTGTTCGGTTCAGTCATTGAGGTGTAATTTTCAATTAGGGCAATGACTGAAGGAAATATTTAATGTGCTTTTTATGCTGAGAAGCTGTGTAGATGTTTATGGAACTTTTTTTATCTTTCAGTTCCTCAACGTGCCAATGTTTAGAAATGTCACTATGAAGTGCCTCACAGAGATAGGTAAGAGTTTTCTTTGATCTTTTCTGGTGCTGATAGGAGTTGAGTATGAAAAGTTGATGGTGTGTGGGTGTGTATGTGTTTGATCATGCATGTGTGCAATCGAGTAGGCTGTTGGTTTTGTCCAGTTCATGCAATCAGGGAGAGAAAGGAATTGCATCCTGTTTATTATTAAATGTAAAATGATGCTTGGTGGCTACATCAACTGACAGTGGTACAGACAGGCATTAGTTTCTATATCAAAACGTAGCTGCCTGCTTTTCTGAATAAGTGGAAGATTTTCAACCAAATCCAGTGAGTGAGAGATATTGAGTGGTTGAGATGGTCATTAAAGTTGCTTTGTAACATCAGTGCTCTTGATTTAAGGGGGGACATGGCGTACAAAAACGGATTAATAGAAAATAAATCATAACTCAGCAAATATGAAAGCTATACTAATGAAATTTTATACAGAATACAAACACACTGGAAGGTATATTTAAACAAAATTTTATTGCTGAAGACTTAGTTGTTCTTGTGTTATAGCAAAATAACTGAAAAATAAACATACCAATTTTCTCCCCTCCGTGAAATTTTAATTAATAACCTTTTTATGATCAACAATGATTGTAAACAAAGAAGAAGGTCTATATTATTCATTAAGATATAATAAGTGGATTACTAACACTTCTAAATAATTTAAGGGGGGACACGGCCTGCAGAATTTCATGAAAAATTTTCAGAAATTGAGTTTTGTGTTAAGCGCGGATTTGGAATCTACAACATCTCCGCTACACGTGTGTGCGATCGATTTTGCTGGCTTAGGTTTCAAAGTATTTTAAACCAATTTGTTTTGTAAGGTACCCACCGCTAGATTAAAAAAAAGTACTAACCAGGAAGCCAAAATGCACAGATTTGAAAGCTTAGTTTCAGCATCTTCCTTCCAAAGAACGCCACATGTTTGGTATCGCATCGAAGCTTCATTTCCCGGCTTTACGTTGCAACTGTTTCCGGTACCGAAGAATAATTACCGAAGGCACACGAAGTACAAATCGGATGCCAGTGCAAACCAATGGAAAGCTTCGAAATAACGGCCTGTCTCTCAGCTAGGCTCTGATTGGCCGCTTGTGTGCGTGATCACAGCGTGATCAGGCGGAAGTGGCTGGCGGAAACGGCCGAACCTTACTTCGACTGGCGGAAGTGGTAGGCGGAAACGGCCGAACCGTACTTCGGCTGTTTCCGGCCTGAACGTCGGCCGCCGAAGCAAACATCGGTTCTTTCCGAAGTGCGCTTACAGCGCGCGAAAGTTCGCGCTATCTCGATCGAGACAATTCCACGGAAGATGCAGAAATGGACGGAAAAAGCAAGCCCAGAAAAGAAATTAAGTCGTGTCAACAGCCTCTGGAGGTTGTGATACAACAGCGATCGCGTTCTCATCTACAGACACGGCACTGAACGAAGCTGTTATCACGGCGGAAGTTGCCGTGATTACGCGATTCTTACAGAAAACGGGAATGTTTTGCTACAGGTGATGCTTTTCACCTAATTATCCTGATATTTTGAATTAAGATAATAAGTTGAAAGTTTGCTACAATGATAACAAATAAACGACACATTCAATGAGTTATGTTATTAAATTGTATCTGTTATGGTTCAGTTGTAGTTAACGTTTAATCTTTCTCAAACTTTAAAGTCAATTTTCTCATAATGTGGTTTTTATTTCTACGGTAGTGATTTTCTCCCCAAAAATAAAGTCACTTAGGATTGAGATAGCTTTCTGAAATTGTGTGTGTATATTTATGAATAAATATTGCATTCAATAAGACCAATCAGAAAGGTGTAGCTGAATTTGCTTAATTTTTGTAAAAATTTAATTATGTTATGCCCGGAGCACATTTTTTGGTTACTTGTTCTAAATTTCACTAAAATTATTTAGAAGTGTTAGTAATCCACTTATTATATCTTATTGAATAATATAGACCTTCTTCTTTGTTTACAATCATTGTTGATCATAAAAAGGTTATTAATTAAAATTTCACGGAGGGGAGAAAATTGGTATGTTTATTTTTCAGTTATTTTGCTATAACACAAGAACAACTAAGTCTTCAGCAATAAAATTTTGTTTAAATATACCTTCCAGTGTGTTTGTATTCTGTATAAAATTTCATTAGTATAGCTTTCATATTTGCTGAGTTATGATTTATTTTCTATTAATCCGTTTTTGTACGCCATGTCCCCCCTTAAGTGAAATTTAGAACAAGTAACCAAAAAATGTGCTCCGGGCATAACATAATTAAATTTTTACAAAAATTAAGCAAATTCAGCTACACCTTTCTGATTGGTCTTATTGAATGCAATATTTATTCATAAATATACACACACAATTTCAGAAAGCTATCTCAATCCTAAGTGACTTTATTTTTGGGGAGAAAATCACTACCGTAGAAATAAAAACCACATTATGAGAAAATTGACTTTAAAGTTTGAGAAAGATTAAGGGGGGATACGGCAGTGCAAACTCACTATTTTCTTGATTTTCGTCGATGTTGGGATTATTGCAGATTTGAGTTGCATAACCATCCTACTAACCAGCGCTGGTCTTTATAAGTGTGAAATGTGCTCGAAAATATTTATAAAATATTAAAATGTACACTACCTGTCACCGAAATAAATTGTTTCTTTGCTTTTTGGGGCTGACGGTGTCATTGTTTTCCACTTGACAACATACACGATCGAAGCTTGAATGCCGACATGTTTGGTATCATTTTGTAGCTCTTTCCATTAGGAGAATGCTGCAAGGGAGAGAACTCCTCTATACTAACTCATGATAGCGTGGTTGACCTCAATAGGAGAGCCTATTTTGCGGGAGAACAAAGGAAATGGTCACGTGGGCCAATCAGAAGCTTAGGATTCCTCCCACAATTCTCCACTGCATGACGACAACATGGCGCCTCAGGTTGATCGCAGAATCTACTCGTAACTCTTCGCGTGTATTATTATTGTGATTTTGGTGCACTGAAGAAGCCAAATGCCGAGGAAAGGAAAACTAGTTAGAAGCAGGCAGTTAGAAGCTGCCAGGGCTGCAAAACGGCAGGATCTACCTCCTGCACCGATGTCAACGGATTCTCCGCGGCACGATCGATCGGTTATTTCGACTCCTGCACCGATGTCAACTGATTCTCCACGGCACGAGCAATCAGTTATTTCACCTCCTGCACCGATGTCAACAACAGATTCTCCAGTCCCATCCACTTCGTCGACTGATTGTGCAACTCAAGAACCGTTTCCATCCACTTCCCAAGCTGGAATTAGTGAATCAACTTCGGTTTCTGCATCTCGGAAGAAATTGGACATAGCAGCAAGCAGAAGTGCAGACACTGCCTGTGGAGATGCTCAGTCTCAGAAGTGGCTGATTTCCCACGTGGATCAGTTGACGAAACTGCTGGCACAAGTTCCTTGCCCAGAATGTTTTGAAAATGAACTGGAAGTAGGCATCTGTGAAGGTGGAAATCAAGGATTTTCCACTAAATTGGAGCTCCTGTGTCACAAATGCGGCTTCAGAGCCGATGAACTGAGTTCTCCAAGAGTGGGAGGGTCCACAAAGAAGAACGTGGCATTTGAAGTCAACAGACTGATGACTCTGTTTAGTCATGAGGTTGGGACAGGCCATCGGGTTCTAGAGAAATTCAGCACCATCTTCGGATTGCCAGGAATGCACAAGAAGACCTTCCAGCGCCACGACCGGCTACTGACAGGTAAGAAAAACAATCATCTTGCTCAATTAAATTCCTTACATTGATCTGTGTATAATTATTGGTATTTTGTCGCGTTCTGACATGATTCTAAATCCATGAATACTGCTTCCTATGAATTGATTATTGCAGTCATCTAAGCTTTGTTTTCAGTTAGTATTTATGAATATGATCATATATTTAGTCCATGTCTTGCAATTTGCAGAAGTTGAAGTTCAGGAGGGTGCAGAGGTCCTGGAGCGTGCTGCTGCTGCTGTCAGAGAGGCCTACTCAGCAACTGATGCAGACCTTCAGGAGAGCCTTGGTGGAGGAGAGATTCCCATCTTTGACATTAGTGTTTCTTATGATGGGACCTGGCACAAAAGAGGCTTCACCAGCCTGTATGGAGTTGGAGCATGCATTGACATACTCACTGGTTTGATTGTGGACTACCATGTAATGTCTTCCTACTGCCATGCGTGCAAACTGCAGGAGGCAAAAGGGCTGTCAGAGGCTGAGATGGAAGCCTGGAGAGGTAGCCATGCTGAAGAGTGCTGCATCAACCACACAGGTTCTAGCAAGGCTATGGAGGTAGAGGCAGCAAAAGTGCTTTGGGGTCGCTCGGTGGAGAAACACAGATTCAGATATGTTGAAATGCTGGGTGATGGGGACTCAGCAGCTGCTGCAGCTGTCAGGAGTTTAGCTCCCTATGGGCAGGTAGAGGTTACAAAGGTGGAATGCATCAACCATGCCAGCAAAAGGCTTGGCTCAGCTCTCAGAAAGCTGTCCCAAGAAGAGAGGCTTGGGGGGAAAGGGTCCGGTAGACTTACCAAGGCTAAAGCCGAGATCCTGCAAAATTATTATCACAATGCCATTGCTGATAAAGAAAACCAAAAGGATGTAGAAAAAATGAGGGCATCAGTTTGGGCAACTTCTTTCCACAGCATTTCAAATGATGATGAAAGTTATCACCACAGATGCCCTGAGGGTCTCACCAGCTGGTGTTTTGTTCAGCAGGCTCTTGCTCAAGGCAAAGAGCCTCCACCCCACTCAGAGCATGCATCTAGAACATATCTGAGCTTGGAAGTGGCAGAGAAGGTGAGAGGAGTGTATGAAAGAATGTCGAACCAGAATCTCTTGGCCAGAATGTTGCATGGTAAGACACAGAATGCCAATGAGAGCTTTCATTCCACCATTTGGCTTCGGTGCCCGAAGACGACCTTTGTTGGCAAACGAAGAATAGATGGAGCTGTTGCTCGAGCTGTGGGCACCTTCAATGAAGGAGCCCAGTCTTTGGTCAAAGTGATGGGAAAGCTGTGGGTGGAAGCTTCCATCACAACATTGCACATTCTGAGGGAGGCTGATGCTCTGAGAGTGAAAAGAGCAGATGAAAAATCTGGGAAGGGGGCAAAGCGTGTCAGAAAGAAGAGAGCTTCAGAGCGTACTGCAGAGTTGAGAAAGAGAGGGAGTATGGGGCTGGCATGTTTTGAGAGATCTATGACTTTTCATGCATGAAACTCCTGTATTTCTTCATCCAGTTGATTTCTTCAGTCTAATCAGTCATTGTGCTGATAAGCATTTATTTTGCATTTTGTCCAACTCGGTTTTGAAGTGTCTGTAATTTTTTTAAAATAGTTTCAGGAAAGATTTTGTCTAGATATTAGCTGTGGAGGTTGTTCATATGTTTCATTATGAGGGGCCAGCAATGCCATATGACTGGAGAAGTTTGATTATTGAATACTAGGACATTGAATCTTTTTTCCTTGATTTCTCAAAATACGGTTTTTGCTATATTTGAAAATACAAGGGAAAAAAGGGGACATGATACAGCCCTGAAATTTACAGGTCTTATTCTTTCTTATGTTTCCTTCATTATTACAGAATAATATTGAGATTTTCATGCATGAATCTGCTGTATTTCTTCATCCAGTTGATTTCTTCAGTCTAATCAGTCATTGTGCTGATAAGCATTTATTTTGCGTTTTGTCCAACTCGGTTTTATAGTGTCTGTAATTTTTTATAAATAGTTTCAGGAAAGATTTTGTCTAGATATTAGCTGTGGAGGTTGTTCATATGTTTCAAATTGAGGGGCAGCAATGCCATATGACTGGGGAAGTTTGATTATTGAATAATAGGACATTGAATCTTGTTTTCCTTGATTTCTCAAAATACGGTTTTTGCTATATTTGAAAATACAAGGAAAAAAAGGGAAGCATGATACAGCCCTGCAATTTACAGGTCTTATTCTTTCTTATGTTTCCTTTATTCTTACAGAATAATATTGAGATTTTCCCATTCTTCTTGTTGTAATTGTCTAAAATGTGTCTGGGAAACAGGGTTTTCACGGCATAGCTTATGGGATAGTGGACCTCAAATTCAGAAAATTGGTTAGACTGCATATAAATTGATGCCCTTCTGTAAAAAGTTTGAGTTAATGTGTATCTTGCTGAATAAAACAAATGGTGTCGTTATGAGTTGTAGTTTTTGAGTTTTGTATTTTTAAATATATTGCATGTGGCGGCCATCTTGGAAGGTTTCCATGGCAACAGAAGGTTTAACAATTTTTATCTTTACAGTTTTTAATACCCAACATGTGTACCTTTGATATGAAAATAATTATGTATTTAGAAAAGAACTGCTTTACTCCAGCCCTATAGGCACTGCCATATCCCCCCTTAAACGTTAACTACAACTGAACCATAACAGATACAATTTAATAACATAACTCATTGAATGTGTCGTTTATTTGTTATCATTGTAGCAAACTTTCAACTTATTATCTTAATTCAAAATATCAGGATAATTAGGTGAAAAGCATGACCTGTAGCAAAACATTCCCGTTTTCTGTAAGAATCGCGTAATCACGGCAACTTCCGCCGTGATAACAGCTTCGTTCAGTGCCGTGTCTGTAGATGAGAACGCGATCGCTGTTGTATCACAACCTCCAGAGGCTGTTGACACGACTTAATTTCTTTTCTGGGCTTGCTTTTTCCGTCCATTTCTGCATCTTCCGTGGAATTGTCTCGATCGAGATAGCGCGAACTTTCGCGCGCTGTAAGCGCACTTCGGAAAGAACCGATGTTTGCTTCGGCGGCCGACGTTCAGGCCGGAAACAGCCGAAGTACGGTTCGGCCGTTTCCGCCTACCACTTCCGCCAGTCGAAGTACGGTTCGGCCGTTTCCGCCAGCCACTTCCGCCTGATCACGCTGTGATCACGCACACAAGCGGCCAATCAGAGCCTAGCTGAGAGACAGGCCGTTATTTCGAAGCTTTCCATTGGTTTGCACTGGCATCCGATTTGTACTTCGTGTGCCTTCGGTAATTATTCTTCGGTACCGGAAACAGTTGCAACGTAAAGCCGGGAAATGAAGCTTCGATGCGATACCAAACATGTGGCGTTCTTTGGAAGGAAGATGCTGAAACTAAGCTTTCAAATCTGTGCATTTTGGCTTCCTGGTTAGTACTTTTTTTTAATCTAGCGGTGGGTACCTTACAAAACAAATTGGTTTAAAATACTTTGAAACCTAAGCCAGCAAAATCGATCGCACACACGTGTAGCGGAGATGTTGTAGATTCCAAATCCGCGCTTAACACGAAACTCAATTTCTGAAAATTTTTCATGAAATTCTGCAGGCCGTGTCCCCCCTTAATTTGCCACTCATGTCAGATGGATTTGCTAAAGCTGTAGTGCCATGTTGCTTGCTTTACTAGCCACTGCTCTTGATGTTGCAGGTGCAGTCCAAGTTGCTCAGATATATGATGAGCAATTCATCCAGCTCTTCACCCTGGCCATGACCCAATTAAAGTTGGTGAGCTACCAGTCTGATTTATGCATGAAGTCTCACACAAACGCATGCACACACACACACACGCGCGCGCCACAAGCATGCAGAGCACACTCTCTCTCTCTCTCTCTCTCTCTCTCTCTCTCTCTCTCTCTCTCTCTCTCTCTCTCTCTCTCTATCTATATATATATATATATATTTATATATATATATAATAATATAGGCTGGTGGCCTAACAAACTATTTTGTTCTTTTGTTCTCTCTCCTCTTTTCTTTTTTACAATTACCTCATCTCTGTGCAACTATGGGATGTCCAACTGGCTGTCCAGCTTGACACTAAACATGTATGGCTAGCATTCTATCTCTTTCTGGGAGTAATGTCAGTGCATAACCTTGTGAACTTTTGACTATTTTGATAGGAGGGAAACAGTAGCCAATGCCAGTATTAGATGATGGAAAAGAGTTTTTGCCTGAATCTTTGCTGCAGATGCTGCCCCTTGACACCAACATTCGTGATGCGTACCAAAGAGGGACGGATGATGAGCAGAACTTCATCCAGAACCTGAGTCTGTTTCTGTGCACTTTCCTCAAGGAGCATGCCCAGCTTGTGGAGAAGAAACCTGACCTTCATGCATCATTGATGGAGGTAGGCAGTGGATGCACATCATGCATGAGCTGTGATTTTTGGTGCACAATTAAGTAAGCTTGTATTGTGTTCTTACAAGCTATTACATCATCACCAGTGCTAATCTGTTCATTTAAAAATTATAATATAAGTGTTATCATTTTTTAAGGGTTCTTCTGTGGGTTGGTTGGAATAGATCCACCATGTCTCTTCCCTACATGATTCATAAGAGGCAGACGGCTAGAGCAGCCCTGACTTTCTCATACTCTAACCAGTTCTTTGCCTTTCATCATTAATGGTCTATGTAGCATACAAAGGCTGATAGGCTGTAACACTCCATTCTTTCATTCATGCATCACTTGTCACGTTTTGTAAGTAGATTAGGAATGGCCAAGAAAACAGTCATCAAAAGTTTCAGTGCTGATCCATGTCTTTTCAGGCTCTGCATTACCTGATTTTGATATCAGAAGTAGATGAGGTTGAGATTTTCAAGATCTGTTTGGAGTACTGGAACTCCCTGGCTGCTGAGCTGTACAGAGAGAGCCCCTTCTCTGCCAGCACCTCGCCTCTCATCATTGGCAAACCTCATGGAGAGATGCCCGTTCGGAGACAGCTCTACAACCACGTCCTGTCCAAGGTAGGGCGATTTCCTGCAATCAGTCAGCTTGCTTAGAATGATGACTTGTCCTAAGCATTTGTAGACTTCTCTTTCACATTGTCTAGGTTAATCTGTGTTTGTGTTTTCTTAGTTTTGTGTGTGTTTTGTTGGTTTTGTTTTAGTTTATGTGAGTTTTGGGGCAGTTTATCACTTGAATTGTGGTATGATAGATGGAAGCTCTTGGAAAAGCTGAGTTGTCAAGGTTGGGTGAAGGACAGGTTGACAGCTACAAAGCACTGTTGCAACCAGCAAGAATTGATATGGAAAGTCTCGATGATTCACATGTACCTATGATTGCCAGAGTTTTCCCTAGACACTGTAATCTGCTAAACTTGTGCCGCATTGCTTTCATTGGTCCGAAGGAAACATGTCTATGAGAGACTGTTTTCCACCCGTCTTGCTGTGATCTCATTTCCACCACTTCATTTCTGTAGCAATCTGACATGGGTGGACGAGCTGGCATCTCAACCGTGTTGCAGGTGCGACGAGTGATGATCTCCAGGATGGCCAAGCCAGAGGAGGTGCTGGTGGTGGAGAACGAGCAGGGAGAGGTGGTGCGCGAGTTCATGAAGGACACCGACTCCATCAACCTGTACAAGAACATGAGGGAAACCCTGGGTAAGCCCTGATTAGGATCGCTTTGTCACAGCTCTTTGGGGCGACAGGCTCATCTTTCTGCTGTTGTGATAGCATATGAGATGTTCTCCATCTCACAGTCAATTAAATGAAGTGCTTTTTGCTTGGTAATTTTATTTTGCTCTCAGTTATCTATGAACTGGTGTGGTTCATCACGTGCTGATTGGAATGAGATGTTGTGACTAAATTCATACAAGACAACATTGAAAACAATCTTTAGCGCTTAGTTTAATAGTAACTAATAGATTGTAATATTACAGGGCTCATGTGTATGATTTCAGCATTGTACTGGAAGGAGGAAAGGCTTCATGTTTTTGATAACTTTCGTTGATTGGGGAATAGAGTGACGACCCTTCTTGCTCGCTAGACTTAGAGGCATGAAGACTGGAAAGACAAAGGAGGCATTTACTGGAGTTTGTCATTGTCATTATTTCAGTTTACCTTACTCACCTTGACTACACTGACACTGAAAACATAATGACAGAGAAGCTTCACAACCAGGTCAATGGGACAGAGTGGTCATGGAAAAACCTCAATACGGTCAGTCTCTCTTTCTCTCTCTCCTCCTCTCCCTCCCCCCCCTTTCTGTCTCTCTCTCCGTCCCTCTCCCTCCCTCTCTCTGTCTCCCCCTCTCTCTCTTAGTCTGCCCCTCCCTCCCTCTGTCCCTCCCTCCCTCCCTCCCCCTCCCTCCCTCCCTCCCTTCCTGCCCTCCCTCCCTCCCTCCCTCCCTCCCTCCCTCCCTCCCTCCCTCCCTCCCTCCCTCCCTCCTTTCTCTTTCTCCCTCCTCTCCCTCCCTTCTCTCTCTCTCTCTCTCCGTCTCTCTCTCGTCTCCTCTCTCTCTCCTTCTTCTCTCCTCTCCCTCTCTCTCTCTCTCTCTCCCTCTCCCTCCACTCGTCTCTCTCTCTCTCTCTCTCTCTCTTCCTCTCTCTCTCTCTCTCTCTCTTTCTCTCTCTCTCTCTCTCTCTCCCTCCCTCCCTCCCTCCCTCCCTCTCTCTCTCTCTCTCTCTCTCTCTCTCTCTCTCTCTCTCTCTCTCTCTCTCTCTCTCTCTCTCTCTCTCTCTCTCTCCCTCCCTCCCTCCCTCCCTCCTCTCCCTCCTCTCTCTCTCTCTCTCTCTCTCTCTCTCTCTCTCTCTCTCTCTCTCTCTCTCTCTCTCTCTCAGCATCGTTTCCTGTTGCTTTGTATTACTTGTAGTTACATCCTCTTAAATTTGTTCCTGAAATTGTTAACTGTAAAAGTTAAGCATCAACTTGCAGAAATGTAGTGCATACGAGGGAGACATACCGGTGGAGCACATTGCATAATTTTCCAGGTCAGTGTGTTGTGGGATGTGCAACTGTGCCTAGAATGAAACACAGCATCTAGCTTGTGTGAACATGGGCTGTAGCATCACATTTTATTTGGTAGGAAAACAAATTATTGTAAATGTCAGTGTTATTAATCTTTAACATTAAAATATCTTGGCTTGATAATTCTGCTTTTTCTCTGAATGCTGATTTTTTTAAATTTCTGCCTTTACAGTTGTGCTGGGCGATAGGGTCCATCAGTGGTGCTATGCATGAAGATGATGAGAAGAGGTTCCTTGTGACAGTTATCAAGGTGGGTTTTCTATCACTGTGGACCATCACTGCTGTAGTTGAACTATTTGTTGGGTTTTGCTGTAAATGCTGATTGATAATTTAGAATGCTCTGCTTGTCCCTCCAGGTTTACTGGAGGTCCTACAGACTTTATCTGTGTGTGTGTCTGTCTGTCTGTCCCGACTTAACGGCTGATTTCTCAAAAACTACTGGACGGATTTCACTGACATTTTGCACACTTACTGGAAGTTAGGTCCGATTGAATGTATCAAATTTTCAGAATCAAGGCTTGAAAAGAAAGTGTTTTTTTAAGGTCGTAAACACAAAAGCATCTCCCTAAATAGTCGATTGATGGAATGGCAAAATTGCAAAATGTGTGACGTCATCAATAACATGACGTGATTTTTATGTGCATGTCTGTCTCTCTGTCCCGACTTTACGGCTGATTTCTCAAAAACTACTGGACGGATTTCCTTGGCATTTTGCACACTTACTGGAAGTTAGGTCCCATTGAATGTATCAAATTTTCAGAATCGAGGTTTGAAAAGAAAGTGATTTATGTAGGTCGTAAACTCGAAAACCCCCCCCTGAGATTTCAATTGACGGAATAGCCAGTGCGGTCAAACAGAGTTATCTTTTCCTACTAAAACTAAAACTCTTTTATGTTTCAACTGTGCAGTGTGCGAGTGTTGGAATGCTTTGTATGAATGTAGACTTTTCATTGTAAACGCCATGAGCGTATAAGTAGTCTGTATTATTATTATTATTATTATTATTATTATTATAGTTATTGTGCGTGAATGAGTACGAATGCTGCAATGCACATGTCTGGGGTGAACATCTATAATACACCTCCTCCTCTGTGTGGCTGTGTGAGTGTTAATTCAGCGTCTATGACATGCCAAAGCAAAACAAAACATGTCATAATAGGAGCTTCCTGAACCTATCCATCATGTTTAAAATATATGGTCGATTGTTTCCTGGGCCGGTAGCTTGCAAGGGGGTTTACGGAAAAGAACGTTATAAATGTTTTACAAACACTCCGTCATATCAATTCTCTAATGGCTCAGCTGGTAGAGCGTTGGACTCTTGGTCATGCATGACCAGGTTCGATTCTGCGCTGAAACTTTTTTTTTCTCTCTTTTTTCGAGAGGTTGTGGGTTCGAGCCCGACCTGGTTTTTGACTCACATGCGAAGCAAAAGTGAGTCTATGTACTCAGCCGTGTCGTCCGTCCGTCCGTCCGGGCGTCCGTCCGTCCGTCCGGGCGTAAAAAACTTAAACGTTGGATTTTTCTCGGAGACTATTAAGTCTATCAACACCAAATGTGGCATGTTGGTGTATGATGACAAGGCCTCAAAAAACATACATAGTGACTTGACCTTGCTTCAAGGTCAAGGTCACAGGAGCCATAAATGTGGTCTCAAAAAGTCATTTTTCACATTTTCCCAATTTTCTCCCACGTTATTGAGAATGGCGACCTTAGCTACAAGTGGTATATAGGTCAAAGCAAGCCCTATCTATTGATACCAGTTTGGTTGACCTTGCTTCAAGGTCAAGGTCACAGGAGCTCTTCAAAGTTGGATTGTATACATATTTTGAAGTGACCTTGACCCTGAACTATGGCAGATAACTGTTTCAAACTTAATAATTATGTGGGGCACATGTTATACTTTCATCATGAGACACATTTGGTCACATATCATCAAGGTCAAGGTCACTTTGACCCTTATGAAATGTGACCAAAATGGGGTAGTGAACCACTAAAATTGACCATATCTCATGGTAGAAAGTGCCAATAAGCACCATTGTGCTTCCTATGTCTTGAATTAAGAGCTTTGTGTTGCATGACCTTGGATGACCTTGACCTTGGGTCAAGGTCACGTGTATTTTTGGTAGGAAAAAATGTGTAAATCATTTCTTAGTGTATGATGTCATTGCTAGGTTTAGTTGTTTGACCTTGACCTTGAAGGTCACTGAATGTCAAGGTCAAGCATGTGAGTTGTATGGGCTTTGCCCTTCTTGTTTGTGTTTTTGTGTGTGTGTGTTTTTCCCCCCTCTTTTCTCGAGAGGTTGCGGGTTCGAACCCGATCTTTTAAAAATTTTTTTTTTAAATATGCCAAAACCTGGAGGTTCAGCGCCAGCGGTTTTATTAATTCCTTTACTGAATTTTGCTCCGTGACGCTCCCTCCACACTATTGGACAGGTGCATGTGTGAGTGTGTGTGTGTGTGTGCGTGCGTGCATGTGTTTTTATGGGTGTGTGTGTCAATTTCAGTTGGAGGTGGGGTGAGATGGGTGCTTGCTTGCTAATTCAGTGAGCAGGTGGTGGCAGGAGTTGTGCATGAATGTGGAGCGTAGCTCTGGGTTCTGCCCTGGAGAGAAGTAGCCAGGGGTTTGGATTCAAGTGTGCTGTAGCTAGGAGAAATGTAACTGCTGTCAGATCTGATATTCAGAATTGACTGTTACACTGGACCTCAGACCTAGGAAACACATGGGGTGAAACTGTGGACCCTGCACTTTGCCTTTGTTGACTGACACACATAGTGAGTGGTTGCGGTGATGGGCGCGTAGAGAGTTACCTCATTTGATCCAGGCTTAGGGCTGCACTGTGTCTCCTCTGCTTCAGGACTTGCTGGGAATGTGTGAGCAGAAGCGTGGGAAGGACAACAAAGCCATCATTGCCTCCAATATCATGTATGTTGTGGGCCAGTACCCAAGATTCCTCCGAGCTCATTGGAAGTTCTTGAAGACGGTGGTGAACAAGCTGTTTGAGTTCATGCATGGTGAGTATTTAAGTTTTTCTCTTCTAGTTTTGGTCTCGGCTCAGTTTTTGTGCGTGAGTGTGCGCGAAAAATTGTAGTGAGGGTACTACACCCTGAAATGCCATAGAATGTGAAGTCTCCTCTCAAATTGGTGTTAAATGAACTTCCTGGCATTCAATCCCTTTTCCAATTAAGAATGTGTTTCTCATCCGAACGAGCCTTGAGGGCCTCATGTGGCCATAGTTCATCTGGATGTTCTATACATTTTCCTTTCCAGAAACCCATGATGGAGTGCAGGACATGGCTTGTGACACTTTCATCAAGATTGCACAGAAGTGTCGGCGTCACTTTGTGCAAGTGCAAGTGGGAGAGGTCATGCCATTCATTGAGGAAATCCTGAATGGCATCAACACCATCATTTGTGACCTGCAGCCACAACAGGTGAGCAGTGCCCACACTGCTGTTTGTTATGGATACCTAAGAGGGGTTTGAATGTGACATTTTGAGAAAATGAGTGTTTGCTTTTGACAGATCTTCACGAAGGAATCGTGTGAATGTAACTGAAACTGGGTTATATTCCAAGCCTAACTCACTGCTAGAACCAAGGTGTCTAGATGCTGAGACGAGGATGTGGTCTGAAACAAGATGTGGTCAAACAAGCAAGCCTCATGTAGATCCTCTGGCCTTGTATGTGTGTGTGTGGAATGCACCCTGGGTCATCTGCATGGTTTCATTAGTTGTACATGGACCAAGGGGCAGAATCTCAGGTGACATACAGTGGAAATGCTTCCTGATCCAGAATCACAAGCAAAACATTTGCTTGGGGCCTTGACGTTGGGAACATGACCATCAACCAAAGAGGTACATCTTTTCCCCCATTTCTTGTGATCTTGTCGTTGCATGAAGTTGATGTTAGGTGAATTACAAGTATGGCATCTGCATTAGTAGTCTGTGGCATGTCTTACCAAAGATTGGTCATGTTGCATTTTCAGGTGCACACTTTCTATGAGGCAGTAGGACTGATGATCAGCGCCCAGACAGACCACGTGGCCCAGGAGCATCTGATAGAGCGCTACATGCTGCTGCCCACGCAGGTTTGGGATGGCATCATCAACCAGGCCACTCAGGTGAGCCAGACAGCCTTATTCAGTACTCTCTCCCTGCTGCTGCATGGTTCCTGTTCCTGCGCATGCCTCCAGGATTTCTTGCACACTTCCTTTTCATCACCCTTTCTTTTCATCTTAACTCACTGGAATCGTATCGCGAGAAATGTCGCGATAGGCGTCCTCCTGCCAGAGTCGTATTGCAAGATTGTTTGCGATGCGATTGCAAATTTCTCGCTCTGGTTCCACTGGTCTAAGGGAGATCAATCTTGTTTGCCTGTGTAACTGAAGGAATGTACAAGCAGATTTAGTTCCCTTTAGTAAATCTTTTATACCGATGATCAGAAATCGTAACTTTTGTGCGTATGGTGTACGTGTTGACAAAATGGCGAGAGAGCAACGAACGGAGACGCTGGAACTTGCAATTTCTGACGGCTCTGATGAGGAAGATGCTCTTATACATTGTCTCTCAGAAGAAGAGTATGATGAAAGTGATGATAGCGATCGTGAAATCAAAATCAATGATCATTGAATAGAAGGAACAAATTTTTTGCTGTGTCCGTCAGGAAAACACGGAATCTTCAAAACGACAAACAGGTCACAGTGGTTCAAAGGCGTCGTGGCTAAATATTGTGATTGTTCTTTGGAATCGTAAGTCTATACTAAATGTTGATAAATATTTGCATTACTTGGATATTTTAATTTAAAGTTTTTCATTTTCTGAGTGCTTGTATGCTTCCCGTAACAGCTAGTGAACTGTTTTTTCCCTACTTTTTCATTTTTGCGCATGTACACACTCAGTTCTATGGTGTGTAATTCATAATTAGCACTTTTAGTCACTTAGATCATTCTTTGTATGTAAAGAGTAATTAGAGAGCTTTCATTTGAGATATAATTTGTCTTGTTATCTTATGCCTTTGTATTTTTATTATGTTTGAAAATGCATGAAAAACTTATGATTCCAGAGAACAATCACAATATTTAGCCATGACTCCAGTGAGTTAAGTAATGTAGCTCTAGAAAATGTCTTGCTCTGCATAGAAAATGTGTATTGAGTAAATAGTAAAATACTGACATGCTTCTCACTGAAATTAACATGGCTACAGAAAATGTTATCATGCGGGTCAAAATGAAGAACATATCATGAGGAAGTGCCGTCTTCCTTCGCAGTGCAAATGAAACATCTCCAGTAAATCTCATGTTTCTCGCTTGAATAACATTCTCTAGTAAATGTCATGATCATAGATTGTAAAATGTTGAATGATGTTGTATGTACTGAATTTGTAAATGTGTCTGTATTGACAGAATGTGGAGGTGCTCAAAGATCCCGATGCAGTCAAGCAGTTGGGAAACATTCTGAAGACCAACGTCAGAGCATGCAAAGCACTGGGACATCCCTATGTTGTGCAGGTAAGTTGACTTCTGAAGTTGTCAAACTTGGCTTTTGCATAAGTTGGAACAATTGTTTGCTTTCTTTTCATAGGTCATAATCATTTGAGCTAGTAGGGCACACCTGCTTTGTCTTGCAAGCCAAGCAAAGCCAATGTGAGCTGTTAAATGCAGGCTTGAATTCAATGAAAAGTTGGCAGTTGCAACAAAATGCCAAGCTGGCAACTGCCAATTACTAGAATGACATCTGTAAGCCTTCATAGGAAACGGAAAAGGTTTCCACATTGTAAAGGCCTATCAAGAAAAGAAGAATGCATGCCTTCTTGGTTCAATAAGTTCCTATGGTTTTATTCACAGCTTAGTGTAAAATTTGAGCACCCAGCAATAGGTGAACAGTCTCTATGTAAAACCAAGCACCTTTCCTTTACCAGGTAAAGTAAATGCAAGGAATTTGCCGTGCCTATTCATAGCACACAGGTGTATAAGAACCAAAACTGGTTTGCTGCAGCTGGGCCGCATCTACCTGGACATGCTGAATGTGTACAAGGTGATGAGTGAGAACATCAGCAGTGCCATCGCCACCAATGGGGAGAGCGTCACCAAGCAGCCGCTCATCAGAAGCATGCGGACCGTGAAGAAGGAAACCCTCAAACTTATCTCGGGCTGGGTCTCGAGATCCAACGACCCTCAGATGGTGAGTCCTGAAGAGTGTTGCTTTATGATTGGCATGGCAGTGTGGTGAGTGATTTCATTCCCAGAGTATCCAGAGATTGAGCGGTGGGGCCGAGTGGGAGGCTTTTGAGGTCTCAATGAGTCTGTGTTACCTTTACTGTTTGTCCCCATTCAACTTGCTTTTGTGAGACTTACATTGCACAGGAGTATATACAGTGGGGTACACAAATTACCTTCAGAGATATATTCTGGCAGATGATCTTGTTTGCTAGAAATTCATGATGGTAAACATTTGTATAATTGGAGCCTTTGTAAGGGTTTTTGTTCATTTTGTTTTATGTTGAGAGCTTCAAGGCAAAGCAAGGGTAATTTACAATGAGGAAACTTTGTAGCTATATTTGTATGCTAGGGACATTTATTTCCGAACTCTTTTGGGGTACTTCAATGATTTATGTTATCTGAAGTTATGAAGGGCTGAAGTTTTTTCCTTTTCCTTTTTTTCATTTTTTCCCCTTTCAAAATCATCATCAGAAAGCGTCATTGCATCTTAGTATGTATGATACTAGGGTATTGTCTGTCAGGCTGTTATGGTGTTTGATTGCAGAGCACTAATTGAGGTTGTCATTCAGGTCTCCCTTGCTAGTGGTCAGAGAGTGCAGGTGACTAACTGAAGTCTGACAGTATCCCATCGTCTATTGATCTAAATTCTATACTGGGGTCTAGTTGCGGGGCAGCAATTCCAAGATGTTATTGCTACTTCTGTCAACATTTGCTTGGTGAGACTGGGTCAGTCAGGTAAGTGTGGATGTGGCCGTGAAGGTCCGCTGACTGCTGGTGCTGTGTGTTGTGGGGGGGGCTCCATGCCGAGTGGTCAGCCTGCTTGACCTGCAGTTTCGTCCCGCTAGTGGCTGTGGCGTTCAGAGCTGCATGGATTCTAGAGTTGCATCCTTGGGCAAGGTGCTTTACTCACATTTGCTTCTCCCCACCCAGGAGTAAAACGGGTACCTGTTAGGGCTGATTGAGAAAACTGTGAAAGCTAAGTTTGATGCATTCATCCGCAGCCTGGTTGCATGCTCCCCAGGGAGTTGAGATGGTGATGGAGTGATAAAAAGAGGTAGCCCGATGACCAGGGGGTAGATGTGTGTGGTTTGGGCACCCATCAATGGGTGAAAAAGTCACAATTTTAAAAAGAGCATCATTACCTTTACTTTTACCTTTACCTTTGTGTGCAGGTGGCTGAAAACTTCATCCCGCCTCTACTGGACGCTGTCCTGCTAGACTACCAGCGAAACGTGCCTGCTGCCAGAGAACCCGAGGTGCTCAGCACCATGGCAACCATTGTCAACAGACTGGAGGTAGGGAGTCCCATCCCATTTCTATGCACAGTGGCCCTGACTAGCACACATGTTACAGAGTAGAGTCAAATACAATTTTCAATTTTTGACTCAGATGCGAAGCAAAAGTGAGTCTATGTACTCACCCGTTTTGTCCGTCCGGGCGTCCGAAAACTTTAACGTTGGATTTTTCTCGGAGACTATCAAGTCTATCAATACCAAATGTGGCATGATGGTGTATGATGACAAGGCCTCAAAAAACATACATAGTGACTTGTCCTTGCTTCAAGGTCAAGGTCACAGGGGCCATAAATGGTGTCTAAAAAACTGTCATTTTTCACATTTTCTCAATTTTCTCTGAAGTTTTTGAGATTGGATACCTGACCTATATATGGTATATAGGGCAAAGTAATCCCTATCTTTTGATACCAGTTTGGTTGACCTTGCTTCAAGGTCAAGGTCACAGGAGCTCTTCAAAGTTGGATTGTATACATATTTTGAAGTGACCTTGACCCTGAACTATGGAAGATAACTGTTTCAAACTTAATAATTATGTGGGGCACTTGTTATACTTTCATCATGAGACACATTTGGTCACATATCATCAAGGTCACTTTGACCCTTATGAAATGTGACCAAAATTGGGTAGTGAACAACTAAAAGTGACTATATCTCATGGTAGAAAGTGCCAATAAGCACCATTGTGCTTCCTATGTCTTGAATTAACAGCTTTGTGTTGCATGACCTTGGTTGACGTTGACCTTGGGTCAAGGCCACATGTATTTTGGCAGGAAAAATGTGTAAAGCATTTGTTAGTGTATGATGTCATAGGTAGGTTTAGTTGTTTGACCTTGATCTTGAAGGTCACATGAAGGTCAAAGTCATATAAAGGTCAAGGTCAAGCATGTGAGTTGTATGGGCTTTGCCCTTCTTGTTGGGTACATTTCTTCATCTAAAATTTGGCTTTTAATGTAATTACAATTCTTGTAATATAATTTACTTGTCATTTTCACATATCATCATTGAGTGTGAAACCCCATGTTCTGCTACTGTTGATATCAAGTAAAAGTGTTTATAAATAATTATAGCATATTGCTTTGATTTTATTTCAGAGTCACATCACCAAAGATATACCTCAAATATTTGATGCTGTCTTCGAGTGCACTCTGACAATGATCAATAAGGTATGCTCTGCATATTATTCTTGGAACTTCAGTTATTAGTATTTGAAGGCCTTAAAAAAAAGTCTATAATTTTTTTTAATTGATGTATTGATTATGTAACAAAACAGTCTAATTTTTTAGCATGAAATGTGGTATTAGTAGTCCACCCCATTTCAGGGAAAATCTGTTCTTTCAAAGTGGAGAAAAATACCATCCATTTGTCATTTAAATGTTTGAATATCAAATCTGCCATTTATTTCAGTATAATTGAAATCTAACAAATTTTCAAAGAAAATTTCTTCAGGTACTGATTTTCCAATATGTGTGTCTGTCATTCCGATTTTTTTCTGAGAGTTTGGTGTTATATTCTCGTGCATTCTGGGGGACATGGTTGCTACTAAAGTGAGCATTATGTCATGGGACTTGGCTTGAAATTTCCTGCAGCTGGGAAAGAGTGCACTGTTAAAGGCCAAGTCAGCAGAGAGGGGAATTCCTCAGGTAGAAATTTAGAAAGTGCCAAACCTGATGAAGTGCACAAGAAGAAAAAGACTACAAACATTAACTGTACATAATGTTGATACATCTGTGAAAAGAGTAGAAATGTTTTTCAAGGATACTTCATGTCACAGATTTGCCTGCAGGTAAAAACATGGTGATATTGATTCCCCCTCTCTACCATACACCACCACACCCCTATATTCCATTTCTATAAACTGAATTCCAATTTTGGGTGTGGTAAAAAGTTGCAGGTCTGTATTGAGCAGCAGACTTGACGTAGAGCCGTGAGCTACACTTATATGCATAAGTTTTCTCATCTTGGCAGTTCCGTCTGTAAGTTGGATTGCCTCTCTCTCCTCAGGACTTTGAGGAGTACCCAGAGCACAGGACAAACTTCTTCCTGTTGGTACAGGCGGTCAATTCCCACTGCTTCCAAGGTGAGGATGTGATGTCTTTCTGTTTGAAATTGTCTTGGGGAACAGGGCCGCATTTTTTAAATTAAAGGATGTGGTATTAGGTTAAATAAGGCAGTTTTAAATGAAGTTTTGTTCATTTATCTTACTTTATCTCATATTGTTCAAAAATATTTTGCCATGTGCTTTCCTATGTGTTTACAGTGCATTATTTTTTAGCTGGTAATTCCTATTTGGCCTTTATTCAAGAACCAAATAGATCTTTAGTTGACAATGTTAAATTGAATGAGAAATGACAGAGCAACAGAACACTCACTGACAGCATGGTTGTTGGAGAGCTAAACTTTCTAGTTCACTGTAACATGATTTTTGTCTCGTGCCCTGCAGCCCTCCTGAACATCCCACCTGCCCAGTTCAAGCTGGTGCTGGATTCCATCATCTGGGCCTTCAAGCACACCATGCGCAACGTGGCAGACACAGGCCTGGACATCCTGTATGTGCTGCTGCAGAACATTGCCAATGAGGCCAACGCTCAGAGTTTCTACCAAACGTACTTCTCAGAGATCCTCCAGCACCTGTTCTCCGTCATCACAGACAGTTCACACACAGCTGGTGGGTGGTCCTTTGAAAGCTGCTGGTAGTGACTTTTAACTTGGTACAGCTGTAGTAGTAACATTGGGTCTGGTCTCTTTCACTCACTTCACCCAGCCAGCCTGCTCACCTTGGGCAACCTTTACCTGCTCTTTTTGATGCCTCATAGGGATGCATGAGAATTATTGCCATGATTAATTTCTGGACAAAGGAAAATTTGTTCATGTGCAGGCAGGCATGTAATCAAACATGCACAAATGCTTGTGCACCCTCTCTTGCTCATGTTGATTCTAATTGTTGATTTTTGTTTAGGTTTTCTGTATTTGTCTAAAGGATGAGTCTGATCCTTTTCACCTTGCAAGGACATGTGCCTGTGTGATGTCCCTGCAGTTTGGTACACTAGAAAAAGCAGTGGTTGAAGACTGCTTTGTAGTAATGAAGGGATGGTGAACTAGAGTGTTGAGGACAATGTTCCATCCATGGATCTATATATAAATGGATGCACATCTTGAGTTCACGGGCTCTTTCAGCCAATTACAGAGTTCTGCCAGAGGTCAAATCTCAAATTCTGGCTAGGCTCACTTCCGGCGTCTTTGCAGCAATGGATTCCAATATTGATCAGATTGTCACGCAGCTTATTGTGAGTAAAATTAAATTTATTTTAAAGGCTTCTATTGAGTTGCAGCTGTGATTAGATGTCTTTGTGTCTCTATCAAGTTTTTCATTAAGTAGGAAGCCCTGCCACAACATTTTAACCGATTTGTTGCGGTTGTTTTATGGACGCTACACGTGTAGTGCCCAGTGCCGGAGTGGCACCAAAGACTCTATATGGTGGCACCATGGATCTATATATATCCATGGTGGTATGTACAGATCTCTGGAGTGAACAAGATAGGGGACTGTTAATTTTCTAGTTAAACACGTTTTTAAAAATGTTTTGTTTGTACTAGTTTTCTTCTTTGTCAATTGTGACTCTCCGTCGCTAAATTATCGCTTGCGCAGTCGAGTCATTTTGCGCAAACCGCCCACAAATTAGGTGGGTGTTGTAGTGGTCGATTTGCAAATATATAACACCATAAGCTCTACTAAGTACTGGGTAGCAAGAAAATCGCACGTACCGTATGTGATGCAGTCTGGTTCATAGTGGCGGGAACAAATCATAGCGTTGTTTGGGTTGAAGGAAGTGTCAATCCGGTCGATGACACGAATCACGTCCGCACGCCATCGGTCTTGCGCCTCGCTCACGCCTTGTCGCGGCAGTTTCATAAATGACAGACCTCGGCATTTCACAGAAGTTGTACTGCAGCCTACAATTGCACACCTACTGGGCATTTTCTTTTCACAACTGAGTTCTCCGCCACCGCATATCGCACGTTGAACAGGCCACCGGAAGTGCGCCTAGCCAACTTCTACCGATTGGCCTTGAGAGGAACTAAAATGACCTTGACCTCAAGATGTGCATCCATTTATATATAGATCCATGGTTCCATCTGTGTGAAACTCACTGTTGCAGGTCTGACCATGCAGGCAACCATTCTGGCCTACATGTTCAACACACTAGAGGCGGGGAAGATCACAGTTCCACTGGGCAACGTGCCCAGTGAGCAGAATGTGGCCTTTGTCACTGACTTCCTCCTCGACCTGCTAAAAACTGCATTTCCTCATCTGAATGAGTAAGTGTGTACTTTGTCCTGCCTTGCATTCAGATGCTTTTTGTCACCACCTCTCTGTTGGACAGACTTCATGCATTTGCCATGTAAGCTGATGTTGATGAATAGGTAAAAGTTTATGAAGGTGGTTGTACAGGTGCGGAAGTGTGATTGCATGTGTATATTTACACACATACATACATACATACATACATACACACACATGGTCTTTTGCTCCTGCCATGGTTGTGTTTGTCATGGGACAGTCCGTGAATGCCTGTTTGTGTATTGTTGCAGGCCCATCATCAAAATCTTCATCCAGGGACTCTTCAGCTTCAACCAGGACTTCCCAGCCTTCAAGGAGCACTTGAGAGACTTCCTTGTCCAGATCAGAGTAGGTGTCCACCTCATTAACCTTGGGTCACTCCCCAGTGTAGCACCAAGTTCACTGCTAGTGTCTTGGAAAATGCTACACTGCCTACTGTTTATTGTGATTAATTTTTGTATATTGCTCCCTGTCAGGATCATTTACTGAAAGTAATACTTTTAAATGATTTTTGACTCACATGCGAAGCAAAAGTGAGTCTATGTACTCACCCGTTTTGTGCGTCCGGGCGTCCGTTTAAAACTTTAACGTTGAATTTTTCTCGGAGACTATTAAGTCTATCACCACCCAATTTGGCATGATGGTGTATGATGACAAGGCGTCAAAAAACATACATAGTGACTTGACCTTGCTTCAAGGTCAAGGTCGCAGGGACCATAAATGTTGTATAAAAAACAGCCATTTTCACATTTTCCCAATTTTCTCTGAAGTTTTTCAGATTGGATACCTCACCTATTTATGGTATATAGGGCAAAGTAAGCCCTATCTTTTGATACCAGTTTGGTTGACCTTGCTTCAGGTCAAGGTCACAGGAGCTCTTCAAAGTTGGATTGTATACATATTTTGAAGTGACCTTGACCCTGAACTATGGAAGATAACTGTTTCAAACTTAATATTTATATGGGGAACATGTTATACTTTCATCATGAGACACATTTGGTCACTTGTCCTCAAGGTCAAGGTCTCTTTGACCCTTATGAAATGTGACCAAAATTGGGTAGTGAACCACTAAAAGTGACCATATCTCATGGTAGAAAGTGCCAATAAGCACCATTGTGCTTCCTATGTCTTGAATTAACAGCTTTGTGTTGCATGACCTTGGATGACCTTGACCTTTGGTCAAGGCCACATGTATTTTGGTAGGAAAAATGTGTAAAGCATTTCTTAGTGTATGATGTCATTGCTAGGTGTAGTTGTTTGACCTTGACCTTGAGGGTCACCTGAAGGTCAAGGTCATGCAAAGGTCAAGGTCAAGCGTGTGAGTCGTATGGGCTTTGCTCTTCTTGTTAGTGTAATCAAGTCAAGATTTGATGGAGGAATTTTACTGTTTGTTTTTGCCAATAATAGGTGTCACCACTGTAACAAAGATGATTAAATCCTAACAAAGCTTTCAGTTTAATATTTCTATCTGGCACAATGTGATGTGTAAATAATCTTCAAATCTTAGGGGAGTTAATAATTGTGAACACTGGTAATCCTGACTCGCCTGCAATGAGGTCTGCTTCTCTTGTTGCAGGAGTACTCTGGGGAGGACATGTCCGACCTTTTCGTTGAGGAAAGGGAGGCTGCCATCCGAAGTGCCCAGGAAGACAAGCGCAAGATCCAGATGTCTGTGCCCGGCATTCTGGGACCTCACGAAATCCCCGAGGAAATGCAGGACTGAGACAGGCCTGTGCTGGCTGTCACTTCTCAGGACCACTGTGCTCTGTTGGCCCCCTGTCCCCCTCTCCCCATCTCTTGGCCCACAGGGTGTTGGGCTGCTGCTGGATGGAGTGCAAGAAATTGATTTGTTGCTGCAGATTGCACTGAAGCTCGTTCCTCACCAAGGACCCCTCTTCTCACCACACCAGCTAGCCTGTGGTGGGGCTGCTCGCCGCGAAATGTGGAGGGAATTCGATGTACACTGGAGATGAAATGCTCTTCCTCCCTAGGCCGTGTGGAATTATATAGACAGGCAGAAGTGTTGGTATTCAGATGTTGGACATTACTGTTGTAAGCTCTAGAGACTGACAGATCTGTTGGTATTCAAATGTTGGACATAGCGGATGTCAAGCCGTAGAGACCGACAGATCTGTTGTAAGAAGAGGAATGTTTTCATCTATCAACTTCATCTGTGGACAAGGATGGATGTTGTGAAACAGGGAGGGATTGCACTTGGCAACTGGATGGCCATGCTCCTGCATTCTGTAGTGCTTGTGCATGTGGACTTGCTGTACAGCTCTAGTGTTCATATCATCTCCAGAGGTGCTTCAGCTTCTGGGTAGCATTTTTCTGTGTGTCCAAGCTATGTTAGTGACTGTACCTGGTGATGTGATGGTGTAGCATTCATTTTAGTGTGTTATCCCATTACAGAGATGCCATTTCTGTCAAACCACTAACTTAAACTTAAGTGTTGTGATGTTGTCCCATTATATTTTCATGCTCATTTTGTCCTTTAGTGTTATGTATTTAGAACTTTTCTGGTGTTATGATTGAAATAAGTTTGGAAGTTACTTGGGAAGAGTTTGATGAGTATCTGCCCTGTAAATGAATCCACAGTGCATCTGGACATGTAAATTTCACAATTCCGGCTGCTGTTAAGACCAAGTTTTACTCACGAGAAAGTATGTGAGCAATGAAGGTCTCCATTAGACTGGGTTGGTTTTCCTGGACTTGGATGGTTTCATGTGCAGGATCAGTTGTATTAGCACTTTAACTTTGTTCTCACATCCTAATCTCTTGCATGGTTGGGATTGAAGTTGGAGGTTTGGAATGACAACCAAATTATGTAGATAGTGTAGATAATTTGCCTTCTAGTTCATTTTGGAGAAAAATTCCATGACTTTGGTCTTTTTCCTAGTTTGTGCTCTATTTATTTGAGTAATGACCATGGTCTGGTCATCCTTATCACAGAATTATGGGTAGTTTTGCTCTTGTCTTATGTAACCCTCGACATCAACATGTGGCCTGGATGGTTGGTACTGGGGTGAGATGCCGCCTAAGGTTTGATTTTTCAGGTCTCCTCCAACAGCAAAGCAAGAAAACTAGCAATCTTTTGGCAGATCTCCTCCTCTGCAGTTAGGGCCATGTACATGAAAGGACACTTGTAAGTTCACGTTCTCTCTTCTAACTCGAGCAGTCTAACATGCTTTTATCAATGCATACGGACATTATGAGTAGGCAGCGTTCTCATGCACATCTATCACCATCTGAAATTTCCCTTGTATAAGTTGAGTGCTCTTGACGTAGTTTGCAAGACTGTATGATCTTTTTTAAAAATAACCCTGTTTCATTGGAACTTGTCTTCTTTTTTTTTGTCTACTACCATATCATGCTTCATCCCGGTTTGTGAGGCACACATTTGTGTATTCTTAGCACTTACAATCCGTTGTCCAAGCCTTTGGTTGACTGCATGTCCGATGGAGAATGACTGCAAGCGATTCAGGAAATGTAGATACTGTTGACTCTGATACAGGTACACTCACTATGTGAGAGAGACTGAAGAAGGAGTAGACTACAAAAAGTGCTTCTGCTGGTCCTAACGTGGACTGTACAGAACCAATGCAATTTAAGTTTATTCCTCATCCTGCATAGGTCATCATTTTACCATTCATGTGATGATGGAGGGTTTGACTGGGAGCATCCACAATGCAGGGCTACAGAGCCTGGCAGAAGTGGAGCATCAGTAGTAGTGTTGCAGCCTGGCCTGCTTTGCAGTTGGTCAGACCCAAGCAAGGATCTAGTCGGGTGAAGAGCAGCTGTAATGTCTGTTGAGCAGTTGTTGACTGAAATAAAGCTTTCATCTTTTCCTGTGCATATTTGTCTCTTCTGTGTCCAGTTGTGCAGCCCCAAGTTCACCTGGAGCTGGTGAAAAGCAGTGATGAAAAATAGGGACAATTGGAGCCTGTTTGAAATCTTGCTTTGTAATTAGAGGTGCTCATACAATAAAACTGTTTTGAAATTGGGTTGGTGTGGGTGTTTTGTAAATACTTCTAGAGCAATATGGTTGATGGAGGCCAATGTGTTAGTTAGCGAATGATCCAGTTTCATTTGGAAGAGCGAGCTTGCACTTGTAATATTCAAGACGAATGTCCTGAATCAGGAGTTGGCAGCACACGACCATCAAAAACTTACGTCCCTAATGAGAGGTTCGAACCTTGAAAAACCTATGCTATGGACCATTGTGCTGTACATGTGTACATAACTGAGATACAGAGCTAGCTTCCAGTCATTTAGCAGCTAAGGGGAAGTAACTTCATCAATCATTCCTATGCATTACAAAGTAAGCTGGACCCGTACAAAGTAATCTGGACTCGTTGAAGCTAGGGTGTAGCTATGCTTGTTTCCAGGTCTACAAGATGTGTCTAGCAAAATTCACCACAGTAGCACAGTGAGAGTGGAAGGCTTTCGAGGCGTCCAGCAGCATTTGAAGTCCTGGAAATGCTGCAAACAGAAGGCTCTGACATTGAGGAATCTGATGATTTGGAGAGCTCAGTGAGGAATCTGATGATGATTTGGAGAGCTCAGTGAGTGAACAGAATGGGGAGGTCAGTGATGATGAGCAGATCGAGTTTGATGACACAACAGATGTCCATGTATGCAGCTTTGCATCGAGTCAGCAACTGCACTCACAGCCAGCAGCTGAGAGTAGAACTTAGATGAATTTATTCAGAACTGGTGCAAGAAATGTGCCGTTTCACTTTGTGACGAGCTTAACCCTATCCCTACTTGGCTTGTGTTCTGTATTCGCCTACAAAGTGGGTCAATATGACCCGATGACGTCTGCATAGAATAAATCCTCCCTCATCCTTTCCCTACAAAGTGAACATGAACTGATTAAACATATTCTACAACAACAACAACAACAGAGCCATAAAAACACCAACAATAAAAAAAACAATAGTAATAACAATAATGACAGGTTTTTCCTTTTCCCCCAAACTTTAATTGCTTGAAAATTATAGTATTTCAATAAAGAGTAATCATGAACTAACAAGGGTGAACAAATATATGAACAGCATTCCTTTCAGAAGGAAATCAAAACAATGACATGAAGAGAACTTTTCTCAGAAGGAAATCAATCTACTGTCCAGCACAAGCAAAGCAATGATATGCTGTGTGATCTTTGCAAATTGGAAGATTGCATTTGCAGCATACCACAGGTGTCTTCCTGTCAGCCTTTGATGGACATTTGGCACATCTCTTTCTCTTGGAAGCAGAGACTGGTATAGTTGGTGTGTTTTGCTGTAATGTTGGTCCTGGTTCTGAGGTGCCCAAAACCAAGTCCATAGATGACATCAGCTGCCTGGGCAAGTTCTTGCTCAACCTTCTTCTCTGTATCTGTGGAAGTACAAGAGACATGGCAGCATCCAGTTGAAACATTCTCCTGTTGTCTGGTTTGGAAAGTTTGTGCTCTGGAAATTTGTTCTTGAAGATGATGTTAGCTGCCACGGATGCCATGTCGAGAATGTCGAAGAAGATGACCATTGGCCATCTTTTGGTCTGGCGTTTGGTAGTCATGGAGTGGGCCATCAGGTCGAGACAGTCGACTCCACCTTTAGTCGAGTTGTAGAAGTCCACAACTTCAGGCACAGCTTTGTCCACTTTCTTTGTTATCATGCTCCCATCCCTGTGCATGGATGATAGAAGTATAACATTCTTCTTTGCACCCGACTTGTAGCTGACCAGCATGCAGTCTTTTTGGTACGCAAACTTGGGTGTCCCCTTTTCTGTTCCTTTCGGATCCTGAAATTCTGGTGGTATGAAGGTTTTGTTCCTTCGAAGCGTTCCAACAACTGTCATTTTGGCAGAAGTGAGCTGCTTCAAGAGTTCCATGTCTGTGAAAAAATTGTCACAGGTCAGATTTCTACCACTCCCGAAGAAGGGTTGGACCAGTTCCAGTGCAGTGTTTCTTCCAAGATTGACCTGAGGAGTGCGGGCAATTTTTCCGAGATATGGCTTTGCAGTGAGGGGATACATAGTTTCTGCATCGGCACACCAGAACACTTTCAAACCATACTTGTCAGGTTTTGATGGCAGATACTGCAGGAAGGAGCATCTGCCTCTCCAGGGAACAAGTTGCTCATCCACGGTGAGAAATGGTCCAGCGTTGTAGTGCTTTTTCAGGGTGCTGAGAAACTTCTCCCAAACATCTCGAATTGGTGCAAACACATCCCTCTGCCTTCTTTCCGTTCTTGATTCCTTGTCATCAAAGCGCAACATGTTTCCAAGCTTGAGAAATCTGTTTCGTGTGAATGTACATCGAATCAACTGGTTGCCGTTCTTGACATCCCAAAGCAATTCCGAAGGGAAAATGTTCTGGTTCATCGCTCCAAGATGGATGTAGGCACCAATAAGAGCTCGGATCTCGATGGCATCTGTTGGTTTCCACTTGTCTTTATCAACCCTTTCACCCTCAAGGTTAGTGTATTTCACAATATCTGTGAGTATACTTGTAGGCAGGAACAGGTTGAATGTAGAGACTGGATCAACAGCAGACTGAACATTTTTTATCTTGGTTCTTTCTGGCTTGAAAATGTTTTTGCTTGGGGTCTTTTGCTTCCTTGTATCAGGAGTAGATGACCATTCAGTGCCATTCTTTGACTTGAACACCTTACCTCTGTCTGAACTGTCAACCTGTAACTGCTGCTCATGTGCACCATCTGTCGTCATGTCCCCCATTGCGGCTTCATTGGTTGCACTGGGCTTATCTGGGTCTGAAATGAACCAAGAAAGATGCTAAAGTATGATATAGGGATAAAAGCGTTGAATTAGTTTTGATAAATTGCAAGACATTATCAACACCATAATCCATGACAGCTAAATGTAGACCCTGAAAGAACAAAATAGACTACAAAAGCACTTTACTCTTACTCACTGGCATAGTGAGGCCCATTACACACTGTTGATTACTCTGAAAATAATTTGCATAGGATATACTACTTTATTTGTTGAATGCCAGTTTCAAGTGTTCAAACCATCTTGACAAGCCATCAAAACTGTACATAGCATAAAGAGGAAGCCAGGCATCAGGAATCAGTGGCAGACTTGCTAACCACTCAAACCACATAAATAAATCAATTTAGACCCAATTTTGAAAGTAAACGTAGTGCTTACCAATTCTTTGAAGTACAGGTCCCAATTCAGTGAGAATGTATTCTTCGTCAGAACCCGGGTCTTCTTCAGGCAAGTCCTCATCCGGAGGAAAAGTGTAGTTGAATTCCTCACCCTCACTTTCAAAGCCATCTTCGACTTCTGGCTCAGATTCAAGCTGAGAAGGATCACCACTACCAGAAGCACCAAGATCAAATGCTAAAGCTTGAAATACATTGCGATCCATCTTGGAGAGACAACTAAATGCAGGCAAACATGCTCTCTGTGAACAGGAAGGGAACTCATGCAAGGGAGGCTAATCTGTTTGCTCAAGGGAAATCACTCTAAATATTCAAGTGAGATAACTCAAAAATAATATTTATTTATATTATAATATAATATAATATAATATTATTATATTATATAGTTATATTATAAACTTGGTGTGATCCCTATCTGCAATGAAGGAAAAGAAGTGATATACTGTATTTTCCTTTCGGGTCATTTTGACCCAAGTTGTAGGGCTAAGGGTAGTAACATTTGATGACAGACCATTGGTCAACTACTGGACAAACATGACCACAACTTTTCTCAGATGAGGGTATATGAGTGAATGATGCATATATTACCTTTCATAGTTTCCAAAACATTTGCATCTAAAGTGCATCTCGGGTCAGTATGACCCACCTTGTAGGGATAGGGTTAACCAAGGGAAGAGCGTTACCTGCTGTTGATAAGTTGCAAGTACAAGAAAAACGTAGTAGGTGTGGTTGAACTCTCCCGAGTTGTAAAGTTTCACTCTTCATTACAGTGACAACTTGACTTTCTGTGTGGAATCTACAATACCAGTAAACAATTTTATCAAATTTCAACCATTTTTCATCATGCCTCCTCATGAGGAATTGTGCGTTTGGAGGCTCTGCACCCAAAAAAAAAGTCTTCTTAGCTATAATTGGACCCATTTTCACATTGTGGTGTGAAAAGGTGAAATACATATATTGCTAGTCATACAAACCTTCATATTTATGCGAGTACCTTTTTAAAAATAGTATTACTACATTATGTTTATGATTGAAAAGTTCAAAGTTCTGCTTTGGGTAGGGTTTTTGGGGGCAATTTTGGGGGTAAAGCTTAGAAATAGGTCTATATTGTATAAGATGGACGGAAAGGGAAGTTCCTTTAAATCCTTTCTGACTCACATGCGAAGCAAAAGTGAGTCTATGTACTCACCCGTTTCGTCCGTCCAGGCATACTGTCGTCCGTAAAAAACTTTAACGTTGGATTTTTCTCGGACACTATTAAGTCTATCAACACCCAATTTGGCATGATGGTGTATGATGACAAGGCATCAAAAAACATACGTAGTGACTTGACCTTGCTTAAAAAAAACCCAGCCATTTTTCACATTTTCCCAATTTTCTCTGAAGTTTTTGAGATTGCATACCTGACCTATATATGGTACATACAGTGTTCAAAAAAAGTAGAGGATATTGATATAAATGAGACTATAACCAAATTCCGTTTATAATCAGAGACTTGCTTTATTTCATTATGGACGCAACAGCATGTTAACAACATTTTCAAAGCAAAAATCAACAACAAAATTAGTCACGTGACTTTTTACACGCTTCCCCTCAAAGCAGGGTGACATTTCAAAAATAACAAAAGTTCTGAAAGTCTCTAATAACGGGTTGGCCCTCCGTTAACGGTCAAACAGGCTGTGCAGCACCTCCTCATGCTGTTGATGTGCTGCCTGATGGTTGCTTGAGGAATTGCAGCCCATTCCTGCTGAAGGACAAGCGCCAGCTGCTGAAGGTTCTGGGGAGCTGGAACGACATCACGGACACGTCTCCCCAGAAAGTCCCACAGGTTTTCAAGAGGGGACAGGTCGGGGGACATCGATGGCCATGGCAGGGAATTGATCTGCCGTCTTTGCAGGTGATTCCTGACGACCTTTGCTCGATGAGCTGGGGCATTGGCGTCCTGCAAGATGAATCCCGGCCCATGGCGGCTTGCAAAGGGCACAACAAGTGGATCAATGATGTTGTCCCGGTAGTAGACACCATTGACATTGCCCTGGCACACATGAAGGGGCTTTCTGCCAGTGCTGGTGATGCCACCACACACCATAACGCTGCCCCGCCCAAAGCGGTGGTGAGCAATCAGGTTGTCCTGATGATAACGGTCTCCACGATGCCTCCAAACCCGCACCCGGCCATCGTTGAAGTCCAGCTCGAATCTCGATTCGTCCGAAAACATCACGTCACCCCATTGGCGCCTGGTCCATCGTTGGTGGATGCGGCACCAGGCGCTTCTTGCTTGGCGATGGCGTGGTGTGAGAGGCAACACTATCCGCGGTCTAAAGGCGTTCACCTGAGCGTCGTGCAACCGGTTTCGGATGGTCTGGGCGGAGACTTGAACCCCTGCTACCCATTGGAGGTGTTGTCTCAACCGGGTAGCACTTTGGGTGTTGTTTCGTTGAGCATGATTGGTGATGATCAAGTCTTGACGACGGGTGGTTATTCTTGGTCGCCCACTTCTAGGCGTGTCGACAACTTCCCCGGTATTAAGGTAACTGTTCCACTGTCTGCTGATGACAGACTGTGAAACACCAAGCTGTCTTGCCACGTTCACCTGCGTACTTCCGGTCTGTAGCATTCCGACTCTGACCCATCTTTGGTCTTCTCTTAGCCGATGCATGATTTCAACTGAAGTTTTGACCGACTGTGTGGCTAGAACACACTTGCCAGGAGTGAGTACAGTCAAAATTATTCGATTTGCACGTGTTTTTGACGCAGAAAACCTTTGTGTGAAAATGGGGCATTGACCCCAAACTGCCTTGCGTTAATTTACTTTTTTGCATGAGCATCCAGGAACTAGGTCATTGGTGTGAAAATGTAGGGCAATGGTGTGGCTATCCATGACCATCAATAAATAATTCCTGCCTTTTAAGATTCATCTGATTTTTATGCTTCAAACTCAATATCCCCTACTTTTTTTGAACACTGTAGGGCAAAGTAATCCCTATCTTTTGATACCAGTTTGATTGACCTTGCTTCAAGGTCAAGGTCACATAAGCTCTTTAAAGTTGGATTGTATACATATTTTGAAGTGACCTTGACCCTGAACTATGGAAGATAACTCTTCCAAACTTCATAACATTGTAGTACACATGTTATACTTTCATACTAGTCACCCGTGTTGTCCGTCCGAGCGTCTGGTCGTCCTGTCATCCGTAAAAAACTTTAACGTTGGATTTTTCTCGGAGACTAATAAGTCTATCAACACCCAATTTGGCATGATGGTGTATGATGACAAGGCGTCAAAAAACATACATAGTGACTTGACCTTGCTTCAAGGTCAAGGTCGCAGGGGCCGTAAATGTTGTCTAAAAAACAGCCATTTTTCACATCCTCTCAGCATGTGAGTCGTGTGGGCTTTGCCCTTCTTGTTTGTTTTTGCATTGGCACATTGTAGACATTGAAACAAAGCTAATGCAGTCATACAGAGGGGTAGGTGCATCGTAGATGTTCACAAAGTATCATTCACGCACAGACAGAATTACATTAATGGGCTTACTTAAATATCTTAACAATATAATACTGGCTGCAACCCGTGTCATAAATCTGTCCATGCGTGTAATTTTGTCTGTGCGTGAATGATATTTGGTGAACATCTACGATGCACCTACCCCTCTGTATGACTGCATTAGCTTTGGTTCAATGTCTACGACGTGCTAAAGCAAAAACAAAGAAAGTATTTACAGGAACTTTTCTTCCCTTCCAACTTATACAATATATACCAGTTCCTAGCAGCCCACCCCCCAGGGCTCTCCCCTCTTGCATGAGTACACAGTCAGCCCCTCAGTCTCTACTCGCTTGTTGAAACCATGTCTTTTTACAGGTGGAGATAGGCAAGCATGCTTTGGGGTTGGACAATGTGCGAGGCGCAGTGCCGTATTTCTATCCCTGGGACAGGAAGAATCTGGGAGTATCTAAATATCTTAGAAATGGGTCGTTTGATATGCTATAGCTGAGGACAAAATAGTCCATCTTGAACGAGTTAACGGT
>JAWQFJ010033919.1:122500-129486 GCA_034096865.1 Theodoxus fluviatilis
GTGCTCACTGGAAATCATGGAGGGAAAGAAGAGACACATTCAGTGGAAAGATGAGGAAGAAAGTAGAGAGGAACAGCAGGCTGCACTCACCTTCGAACATGACCAGGCAACACGCCAGACCTTTGGCCTTCACAGCATCATACATGGCAGTGGCCTGCTCAGGTGGCACAACCTGTGTCATGGAGAATAAATGGATATATGAATGAGAAAATGAATTAAATGAACAAAGTTTTACAGACTATCAGGCTTTGTAGGTTATTAAACCTATTTCAGATAGATGCACTGTGAGTGTTGGATTGAGATAGTAGGAAGAACTTCCCAAGGAGTCGTGTCAGGTGCAGTTGTATGCATGCACTAATGTGGAACGGCAGGCCTTCTACTCAGCTATCTGCTTCAGTTTGAGAGTCCAGCAAGGGTGACAAGGTTCTGTTGAACAACTCGCACATCCTGTTCCCCACTGGAGCATTGCAGAGGCTTGTGATCCGGGCAAAGTGACAGACGAGGCTCCATCTTTTCCATCTACCTCTACAGATTGTCTGCACGATCCCGAGGCATCAGAAAAGTGGACCTTCCTGTGGACACCTACATGTGCACCCGGAGAAACTCGACCTGTACTTTGTCCTCAATCAGCAGTTCGTCGACGCAGCAGGGATGCCGCCAGCATAAACAAGCCAACAACGAGCAGGACGTTGCCGACGTGCCAGCAACCTCCATGTGTTGCATGCAGAAAATGAACATTACGATAAATTCATTGTTTTCATGCGTGTGCGTTGCATGTGCCAAAACTGGTTGCCAGTTTTTGACGAACTGTTTACGGTGATTTCTTCTTCTTTTTTCCTTTTTCTTCCTTTTATTTTCATTATCGTGTTTCTTTCACGTTTTGCTCCAATGTAATGGGCTGTTGGCCTATACATTAAAATGATTTCATTTCGTTCATTTTGTTTACCACTGGGTGAGTGTAGCAGTGGAGACTGGACCATGAACTGTGTGAGATGACTACTACTTCTACCACCATTTTCTCCTCATTATCTCATGTGGTAGGCCTACTAACCCCTTATGGATGGATGTGATGATCATGGAAAAACTATCAAAAACCTCAGCTAACATTTGAGAAAATGCAAAATCCTCCAAAACCAATAACACTAAAAGAGGCACCTTTAACTTTACCTGAATTCATAATTGGGACTACATGAGTGTGCTGATAAGTGTCATGCAAAGACATCTACGGCTGATAAGTGTCATGCAAAGACATCTGCGGCTGATAAGTGTCATGCAAAGACATCTACGGCTGATAAGTGTCATGCAAAGACATCTACGGCTGATAAGTGTCATGCAAAGACATCTACGGCTGATAAGTGTCATGCAAAGACATCTACGGCTGATAAGTGTCATGCAAAGACATCTACGGCTGATAAGTGTCATGCAAAGACATCTACGGCTGATAAGTGTCATGCAAAGACATCTACAGCTGATAAGTGTCATGCAAAGACATCTACGGCTGATGAGTGTCATGCAAATACATCTACAGCTGATACGAGTGTCATGCAAAGACATCTACGGCTGATGAGTGTCATGCAAATACATCTACGGCTGATGAGTGTCATGCAAAGACATCTACGGCTGATAAGTGTCATGCAAAGACATCTACGGCTGATAAGTGTCATGCAAAGACATCTACGGCTGATAAGTGTCATGCAAAGACATCTACGGCTGATAAGTGTCATGCAAAGACATCTACGGCTGATAAGTGTCATGCAAAGACATCTACAGCTGATAAGTGTCATGCAAAGACATCTACGGCTGATAAGTGTCATGCAAAGACATCTACGGCTGATAAGTGTCATGCAAAGACATCTACGGCTGATAAGTGTCATGCAAAGACATCTACGGCTGATAAGTGTCATGCAAAGACATCTACGGCTGATAAGTGTCATGCAAAGACATCTACGGCTGATAAGTGTCATGCAAAGACATCTACGGCTGATAAGTGTCATGCAAAGACATCTACGGCTGATAAGTGTCATGCGAAGACATCTACAGCTGATAAGTGTCATGCAAAGACATCTACGGCTGATAAGTGTCATGCAAAGACATCTACGGCTGATAAGTGTCATGCGAAGACATCTATGGCTGATAAGTGTCATGCGAAGACATCTACAGCTGATAAGTGTCATGCAAAGACATCTACAGCTGATAAGTGTCATGCAAAGACATCTACGGCTGATAAGTGTCATGCAAAGACATCTACGGCTGATAAGTGTCATGCAAAGACATCTACGGCTGATAAGTGTCATGCAAAGACATCTACGGCTGATAAGTGTCATGCAAAGACATCTACGGCTGATAAGTGTCATGCGAAGACATCTACGGCTGATAAGTGTCATGCAAAGACATCTACGGCTGATAAGTGTCATGCAAAGACATCTACGGCTGATAAGTGTCATGAAAAGACATCTACGGCTGATAAGTGTCATGCAAAGACATCTACGGCTGATAAGTGTCATGCAAAGACATCTACGGCTGATAAGTGTCATGCAAAGACATCTACGGCTGATAAGTGTCATGCAAAGACATCTACGGCTGATAAGTGTCATGCAAAGACATCTACGGCTGATAAGTGTCATGCAAAGACATCTACGGCTGATAAGTGTCATGCAAAGACATCTACGGCTGATAAGTGTCATGCAAAGACATCTACGGCTGATAAGTGTCATGCAAAGACATCTACGGCTGATAAGTGTCATGCAAAGACATCTACGGCTGATAAGTGTCATGCAAAGACATCTACGGCTGATAAGTGTCATGCAAAGACATCTACGGCTGATAAGTGTCATGCAAAGACATCTATGGCTGATAAGTGTCATGCAAAGACATCTACAGCTGATAAGTGTCATGCGAAGACATCTACAGCTGATAAGTGTCATGCGAAGACATCTACAGCTGATAAGTGTCATGCAAAGACATCTACGGCTGATAAGTGTCATGCAAAGACATCTACGGCTGATAAGTGTCATGCAAAGACATCTACGGCTGATAAGTGTCATGCAAAGACATCTACGGCTGATAAGTGTCATGCAAAAACATCTACGGCTGATAAGTGTCATGCAAAGACATCTACGGCTGATAAGTGTCATGCAAAGACATCTACGGCTGATAAGTGTCATGCAAAGACATCTACGGCTGATAAGCGTCATGCAAAGACATCTACGGCTGATAAGTGTCATGCAAAGACATCTACGGCTGATAAGTGTCATGCAAAGACATCTACGGCTGATAAGTGTCATGCAAAGACATCTACGGCTGATAAGTGTCATGCAAAGACATCTACGGCTGATAAGTGTCATGCAAAGACATCTACGGCTGATAAGTGTCATGCAAAGACATCTACGGCTGATAAGTGTCATGCAAAGACATCTACGGCTGATAAGTGTCATGCAAAGACATCTACGGCTGATAAGTGTCATGCAAAAACATCTACAGCTGATAAGTGTCATGCGAAGACATCTACAGCTGATAAGTGTCATGCAAAGACATCTACGGCTGATAAGTGTCATGCAAAGACATCTACGGCTGATAAGTGTCATGCGAAGACATCTACGGCTGATAAGTGTCATGCGAAGACATCTACAGCTGATAAGTGTCATGCAAAGACATCTACGGCTGATAAGTGTCATGCAAAGACATCTACGGCTGATAAGTGTCATGCAAAGACATCTACGGCTGATAAGTGTCATGAAAAGACATCTACGGCTGATAAGTGTCATGCAAAGACATCTACGGCTGATAAGTGTCATGCAAAGACATCTACGGCTGATAAGTGTCATGCGAAGACATCTACGGCTGATAAGTGTCATGCAAAGACATCTACGGCTGATAAGTGTCATGCAAAGACATCTACGGCTGATAAGTGTCATGCAAAGACATCTACGGCTGATAAGTGTCATGCAAAGACATCTACGGCTGATAAGTGTCATGCAAAGACATCTACGGCTGATAAGTGTCATGCAAAGACATCTACGGCTGATAAGTGTCATGCAAAGACATCTACGGCTGATAAGTGTCATGCAAAGACATCTACGGCTGATAAGTGTCATGCAAAGACATCTACGGCTGATAAGTGTCATGCAAAGACATCTACAACTGATAAGTGTCATGCAAAGACATCTACGGCTGATAAGTGTCATGCAAAGACATCTACGGCTGATAAGTGTCATGCGAAGACATCTACAGCTGATAAGTGTCATGCGAAGACATCTACGGCTGATAAGTGTCATGCGAAGACATCTACGGCTGATAAGTGTCATGCAAAGACATCTATGGCTGATAAGTGTCATGCAAAGACATCTACGGCTGATAAGTGTCATGCAAAGACATCTACGGCTGATAAGGCCAAAAGAAAAAGCAGTTGTGGTCATGGTACTATGGTCACACACAAAAAAGGAGGTGTGTGTGTGTGTGTGTGTGTGTGTGTGTGTGTGTGTGTGTGTGTGTGTGTGTGTGTGTGTGTGTGTGTGTGTGTGTGTGTGTGTGAGGAGGTCGACCTGAACATCTGTATAAATTTTTAATAGAAAATCAAATTGAATATAAATCACAATTTCTTTTTCACTGAAAAATCTGTTTTTCAATTTACATAGTGGATTCCCTGAGTACTCATAGAGCAGGGAAGATGAGATGGAATACAATTTGTTGATTATAATCAATTTCCTCCTTTCTTTTTTTGCACCCCCCAAAAAAAAAGTTTAGGATTTGCAGAAATAAATTGGGTTGGTCGGGTTACCATAACCAAAACTTGTGTGTGTGTATTAGTGTCATTCAAATAATATATCTTCTACAGCTGCTTCAAGAGAGGTGGACTGCACAGCGTACCTTGTCCTCGTCTCCCTGGAAGATGATCATGGGACAGTTCAGGCGGTCCACAAAGTGGATGGGGGACCGCTCATACATGATCTTGCGGCCCTCCTCCGTCCCAGGCGCAATCAGGTTGTCAATGTATCGACTCTCGAACTTGTGTGTGTGTGCCACCAGGGCCTCCAGATCTCCAATGCCATAGTGGCTGGCACCTACCATTGTAGAAAGAGAGTCATTTAGGGAGAGAAAAGCTGAATTGCACTGGGTAGGAGAGCATTACATATCTAGGTACCATGCACATTTCAAATGAAGGTTGAAAGTGCTTAGCAAACTGAGGATGGCTGCAGGGGGGTGGGGTGGGGAGGAGGGTGGGAAGGGAGAAGGAGAGAGACAGACAGACAGACAGAGGGATGGACGGTCATTCACTGAGAAAGGCAGGCAGGCAGCAGGGATAGCGAAAAGAGGAAAAAAGTCACACAAGATGACGTAACTGATTAAACATTCTGATGATCATATAACATTAGCAGACCTTGTCAATGTGTTCATTAAATGTAGGAGAGAAAAAAAAATTATCAGGGTAACTGGTCAAATGTTTTCCACGGAAAAACTGTCACTGTCTCCATTGCAAGAGTGCTTCTACAGTTCTAGTGGACACTGCCAAACCACTGCAGGCTGCTCACCAGCTTTGAAGACGTCCCTGAAGGCCAGGCAGGCCAGTGTGGTGTAGCCCCCTGCAGACCCCCCATCGATGCACAGCGCCTCCTTGTTGACCCGACCTTTCTCCGCAAAGTACAGGGCACCATTGCAGCAGTCGTCAACGTCGTAGATGCCCCATCTATGTCAGAAAAAGTGCATGAATAGGAGTGTTGTAATGGGGGGAGATTGACAAATATTTCTGTGATAGATTATGTCATGCAGATTGCGATCAATGTCGTTGTAAGAGCAGCTTAAGGCAAGATTTAATGTTTCACAAGAAGACCTTCCTGTCAGCAGATGGATGGATGGATGGATGGATGGATGGATGGATGGATGGATGGATGGATGGATGGATGGATGGATGGATGGATGGATAGATGGAGTTTAAGGGCCTATCAGCCTTGTAGGCTATATAAGGCCACATCATTAAGAAACACTTCCACCATGTTATTAGAAGTCTCTGCGACAGCGGAGTGTAGTACAATTCACCAAACTAGTGACATAAAATCAATAAAATCGAGTCCCACTGCCCAACAGCAAGCAAAGGCTGTGCATAGCCTTCAAACACGAAAAAGCATAATGGCGATAGGGCAAAATTGCACATCTCGATGTCCTTGACACCGACAAAGCAATTAGGGATAGGTGGATGGAGCCCAAGGGCTCATCAGCCTTTAAGGCCATTCAAGGCCACAGCATACTTCTACCGTATAAAAATGTGCAATTAAACGATTACCTCAGATGAGGTACGTGGAGAAATATCCAAAACAATTAAGATATAGTACAACTCATAAACGAGAATAATACTCAGAATCTATCAAAAAATTTATCACAGCAAGAGGATCTTTAAAAATGTCAGACAGACTGCTCGACTCACTCCTTAGATGAGCAAGTCGAAGGCACTCCACCAGAACGTGCCGCATGGTGAGCCTGCACTGGCAGGTGCGGCACTCCGGTGGAGGCTCTGACCGCAACAAATAGGAGTGGGTCAGAACAGAATGGCCGATCCGGGAACGGCAGAGTATCACTTCCTCTCCTCTCGTGAGCGATGTGGGAGAGAGTAGCTCACCCCACACGGAAGATATTTTGTGAAGTTTGTTACATGCTCTGCTGTCCCAGTCGGCCTGACACAGATTAGAAATGTTGTTAGTAACATGGGGTACCAGGTTGCCCGCCGGGCTCCTGCCTAGAACATGGGAAGGGAGAGAGCAGACTTGGCAGCCTGATCTGCTCTCTCGTTCCCCGGGATGCCCATATGGCTAGGGACCCAGCAGAAAGCGACCTCAGTACCCCCACACTGTAGTCGACACAGATTAACAAAACCGCCAAACAAATAAGGATGAGAAATCTCTCCACCCTGCAGAGCCTGTAAGGCCGATAGCGAGTCAGAGACCACAAGGGCTCCTGTCAGTCTCTTGCTCTGGACTACACCAAGAGCGGCCTCA
>JAWQFJ010033932.1:0-28499 GCA_034096865.1 Theodoxus fluviatilis
CATACGTCCCAAACGTCTATGACATCCGTCGCTGACTCTGCCTTCGACATCCGCCCTCTAGGCTCTGTCCTTGACATCCATCATTGACTCTGTCTTTGACTCATGATTAAGCCTCTGTCACACCTCCAGACAACTGTCCTAACACACGGAAGTGGACAACGCAGGCATTACATCATACTGGGAAGGTGCGCAGGGTAACCTCATCCCCTCAGGAGCAAAGAGAGCGGGTCCCAGACGGACCATGCCTTCGCCCTCAGTCTCTCTGAGTGTGAGGCACCCCCTCCACGCAGCCGACCACTAACTGACTCACAACTCCAGTCAACACGCCACACACACGCTGGCGTTCGACAATAGCATCAGCTGCCTATACACTCCAACAGAACTAGCGCAACCACAGCTGGCTATTCATACACACAACCGTCCCACACGGAAAAACGTTGGAAGTAAACAGACGGCACACTGACCTAACTCAACAACATCCGGTCAATCAACACACATGTCCTAGACATTGCTACACCGGACAAAGTCTACAAAACTGGAATGAGTCAACAACAGCCGCTCAGGCTTTCCACTGTTGCTAAGGAAATGCTAATCACTCTACCAAGTGAACTAATCTCTGTACACAACACAGAGCAGCTACACACACGTCCTGTGCTGCAGCAGTATCCTAGCAACTTCACACATCACATGTGAACTCATAATAACAATCTTCCCTACAGGAAGAGAAAAAGCTGCCCTAAGCAGTTTAATGGACCTTATTCACGCGACCCGCCATTTTGGTTTTAAAACGAGGCAGATAACGCGAACATGTCGACATGGCTGACACGTTGAAGACAACAGAGGGGTTAGCGCAGCTTCAACGACAAAATCCTTTCTGCAGTGGAGGTGACCGGCATTGTTGGATCAAAAACTATTCAAAAATAGTCACAATAGACTATCGTAACGTATAATTTCTGCACAAAACCCGCAGAAGATAAGTAAACAAACCACACCGTACATACCTAGCAGACGAACACGATCGAACCATAGCCACTACCCCAGCAGACGATCGAGCTAGTGTGATATAATGTTTCCTGTAAAGCTCGAATGCGTGGCAGCAGATAACTGTTTAGTTCTGGCTTGAATTGACAATTTTGTTTCCCTGGTCAGGCGAGGACAGAAATTTCACGATCATCCAGTCGATGAGTGCACGATCAATTAACTTAATTGCCGCATTTGGCGTAATGTAACAAATAAGATGATGACAAGAAAATGGCATTAAAGCACAAAACAAAGTTTCATGACAACCAAAATCACCGATTACATTGATAACTGACCATTTTTACACTTACAACTATGTGCTCAAACCGTACAAAGCAAACAAAACACACTGCGGGGAGTGTCCCGGACAGGCATCAACACTTAAGTGCACGAGTGATCAGTTCGCTTTGCTCTCATTTGTTTCATCTGCTCCGACATGGTAAGCTGGCTATGCCAAGAAACCAACATCTAAATCAGAGTTAGTTGACAAAGTGACAAAGTTACGCATCACAAAACAAAATTTAAATGTATAGACCAAAGCTGATCAGCTTCGCCCGTGATCACACGCTGACCTCATGACAATTAAGCTGGCCAATGAGAGGCAAGGAACGAAACGGCCGTCTCTTTCCGTGGTTTTCATTGGTTCGAACACTAGAGTTCTAAGCGAAATAACTTTTGTCACTGTGTACCAACCTTTGATGGCATCGTAGTCGATAAACACTTCAATCCACTTCTCATAGCCTTTGTCACTTTGTCTTCTTGCTATTTTTCTGCCCTCCTTCGTAACTCAACCATAATAAATAACAATGGAGAATGCACAACTGAGACTGCCAAGGAGAATCTTCTCCAAACACATGTTGTGATGCGTAATATCATTGAAAATTCAAGCTCTAAACCTAATATCAGTTAGCACGCAAAAAAAATCACATCTAAGTAAACCAGATAGCCTAGTACTGCTGCCACTCATTCGAGCTTTACATGAAACATTATATCACACTAGCTCAATTGTCTGCTGGCGTTCGATCGTGTTCGTCTGCTAGGGACGTACGGTGTGGTTTGTTTACTTATCTTCTGCGGCTATTGTGAAGAAATTATACGTTACGATAGTCTATTGTGACTATTTTTGAATAGTTTTTTTATCTAACAATGCCGATCACCTCCACTGCAGAAAGGATTTTGTCGTTGAAGCTGCGCTAACCCCTCTGTTGTCTTCAACGTGTCAGCCATGTCGACATGTTCCCGTTATCTGCCTCGTTTTAAAACTAACATGGCCGCCGCGTGAATAAGGTCTATTCTAGGATTTTTCTGACTAACTTCCCTTCCCACTAAGGAATAGTCAATCTAAACAATAAGACATTGGCCCTATCAACCAAAACATGTCTCTACTCAAATATCCTAGAAATAGCTCAAATAGCACTTAACTCAATAAGTCTATCAGGATTGCCCAGCCGGGCGAAATCCGCTACACTCAGCCACAGGTGAGTCCACTATGGCTTCTACTTAGCCCAATAGAAAAGACCTTCACCTTTTGATCAGCACGATCACACACAGTGGCACACTCCCTTACCTCACGTCTTCCACACAGACTAGATACTTGCTCACTCATGCAGTCACGCCTGAGCACTCATGACCACACTTCAAACTATGTCTCACACCCAACATCCTGTGGGTAAACGATAAGCACATAGCATAAAACAGGACTACATCCTATAGCAAGTCTACAACGAGAACTAATCTGACAACAGGGAAAACACTCACCAAGCTAACCATACTTGGCAAAAAGGTAAACAGGGAATAACAGCAACAATGCAAATCCTATAGCCACAAGAAATGCACTTGTCACAAACACAAGACCTGGGTTTCTCTAACTGCTCCAACTGAGCTTCTAACTCTCTTCTACTTTCCTTCTCAAGTCTCTTTAGCAAAGCGTTAGACACACATGGCGGCACCCTCCATGGTGACACGCCCTAACGACTTCCATAAGGGAAAACCAAGAATACAAATCTTTGCTCTCTATCTACAAAGATGAGACGCTCCTGGAAATTTAGTCTAAATTACTAACAGGCTGTCAGTACAGTCTCAGGAAACACTCTAAGCAGCCCAGCCGGTACTGCTTTCCTTGATCTGACACCCGACCCCTGCCAGGAATGACGTTTCCCCCCAATGCTACTCAGGACTATTAGAAAGGCTAATCAATACCATAGCACGCCCCGCTGCTAGGCAATAACAGAAGAGGTCACAATAAAGAGAAAAGGTCAAGTCAAACATGAAATGCACTACAGCAAATCAAAGCAACTGAGCATTGCAACAGCAGGCAATCTCAAACAATGCAAGTCAAGTCATCACATGAAATGCATCATCAAACAAATACCCCTCAGTGTCTATGTTGCAGGAAGGTGGCAGCCCGACAAAAATGACTGTTAATTCTCAAATTAATTAGGAATACATCCCGGACGAGCCCCCACTTGTCGCGTGATGGGGTGTGATGAGGGGTTATTAAGATAAAATAAATAAATAAACACAGAATGGACCCTGATGATGTAAACACCACACCCCGGGATTTTCAACAAAATCCAAACTGCCACTTTCCTTGCAACTATAAAGTGAATAAACATGGAAAACAACAAATTAAATAAGACACTGAGGGAAGGAGGTAAATTTCAAAACAATATTTTAATCAAAAGATAAAACATCAAAATAAATCCCAAACCCTGACTTGGCCAAGTCCCCAAACAGTACGATAACAATAACAATGACACACCCCCATGGCTTCACAGAGCCATCCACACACACAGGCGCATAAAGGTCAGGGGTCAGCCTCAGCAGGTTGACATGACCATAGCCAATGATAAAATTCCTACGCACAAGCTCATAGGGTCAGAGGTCAGCCTCAAGCAGCACTCGACTTGACCGTAGCCAAATGATAATAACGTGGTTCACCCGAGGCGACACACCCCCTGGGGGTGTGGCCTCAACCATTGAGAAAGACCGACCCAGGCCTGGCCAATCGCAGCAGCCGCTGGACGAGACAGGAACTGGGCAGGGCATTTACATATAGCAACGCACGCACCGGCGTTCTTACAAAGCTTGCTCTAACAGCAGCTGAAAGAATGCTTCCTCTACTGTCACGGCAGTAGCAGGAAGATACACTTAAGCAACCAAATAGACTGAACTCAATCTTCCTCAAGAGGATTAGTTTAAACATTCAGAAACAAGTCCACACAGTCTTTTCCTACTACAGAAGATGGGATGGCGCCCGGCGCCCTTCTGCATAGGTTTAACGGCAGCGTCCTTGACCTACCCACTGTGGGATTCTGATCTCCACTTATTCTATTGGTGCCTTCGACACTAGGGTCAGTCTCATGAGTCCAGCTATTTCCCATCAGGATTAAATATAAAAAGGCAATCTTACCAACGTCGTCACTTCCTGTCACAGGAAAGAACACACATATAATCCGGGATAGACAACTCCTGAACCCTCAGAGTCGGGAAGTACGCGAGGTCTCGACCTCCGTCTCCCCTGGTCGTAGCAGCGCTCGACGGTAGACCTCGACGAGAGCTGTCCTCTCGTCCCCCTCTTGTGGCACCCAGTCCACCAGGCATCCGTGCAGCGACGACATCCTGTGAGTCGGGTCGCTCCGGCGACCCGAGAGATCTCCCCAGTCGAAGCGTCAGCGTACAGCGGCAGGCGGCAGTAGACTGGAATGGCGCCAGCTCTCCCTACCCCTACCCTGCTACGAGACTACGCCCTAGACCTGTGACTGCTCTGATAGCGAGTCACACTATTGCACTACACGGTGCAAAACAAGAGAAAGCGAGGAAATGTTCCATGGGCAGAGCGTCTATCTAATGACCTTGACCCCTCCCGACATTCCTGACCTCTCGACTTGCAGGACAACAGCCCGAAGCTTACTGCAAGACACACGCCCAGCGTGTGTACGTGTCAGAACTAACACGTATGGACGGGGACAAGTTCTATTCATACAGTTGAAAGAACAATGATCGCTTAGCGCTTAGCATCATTATAAAATCATGGTTCTATGGCAGTTCGGCCCCTGCCTATACGACACCATAATACTTTAAGTCCCCCGCCCCATATGCCAAAGACATATACATGAATGGCTACGTACTCTATCTCGCTTGCTCCATCAGACAGGAGTAATATAGGTACTGTTGCTTCTCACAACACAGACAGCCAAACACAAAAGGTCCTAACTGACCCACTACATACAGTAGTTAAGCAGCCTAACGCTGCATAAGCCCTCACTGGCTATAAGTAGAAGTCATTAGCCTAACGCCTCACGAGCGTTAGCTAATCTAGGTAGCTAACCTAGTACATTAAACTAACATGTTGAGACCCCAAGCCCCAACACGTTAAAGAAAAGCCTGCAATGAAACAAGAACGCTTGTCACTCCAATGACAAGACTCACGCTTCTCTCAGAATCACTCAAGCCACATTCTACATGCATTTCAACTACAGAGAAACTGATACCCACCCCCTGGCGTTATCGGCACGAGAATCCAACGAGCGACTCACAGATAAGAATAGTTACCTCTCCCTCTAGAATTTCCCTCCCCAGGGTAAGAGCAGAGATTACTTACTCTGTTACACTCTCTGTTTCTGCAGAACAGTTAATCAAAAATGGCATTCTCCCTCTGTCAATTACCAAAATGCATTTAACTCAAGTTACAACGAACTTAATCACAATGAGCTTACCCCAAAGCGGGCCATGACCAGTCAGGCGGTTGTACCCTCGGGAGAGGCCAGAGCCCTCCCTCAAACGGTATGAGCTCCCCCCAGCGAGGCGCCATGCCTCCTGGGGGCCCATGGCGCGACAGGCACCACAACCCACCCTGCTCACTCGAGCAGCGAGCATGGACTGACGCTCAAGGCGCCAAAACGCAACGGTCATTCGCCCCCGATCTCATTAGCCAATGAAATCATTCGATACCTCCTATCACGAGGTCATCACTCACGAGGACTAACACGTGGGGATCAAAGTCCACGGAACTCACCTCCGTGACCTACGAACAGAACATTCTATCATACCCCCCAAAAATTCGAAAGAACCTCCACCCCCTACCCTGCCGGCGGGTGGCAACGGGCCTCGCCTCTTGACCCTTGATACTAAATATAACAGCGCCGAGCGCTGACTCTGCAGATTTCGAATTGGGGCGATGCAACTACTTCCCCACTAACCCTAACCTCATCAATTCTCAAATTCATGTCGTAATTCCGCGACAACGTGCTTTCCTCCCACTTGCTCAGAGTCGCCACTCTTTCAAACCGTTTTAGCCACGTGGCTATTTCTTCTTTGCTTTCCTCAAACAGGGGGATTGAGACACGAAACCCTAGGTCGGCACGATCCTCATCCGTACCATCACTCATACTGATCTGATCTCTCTCTCCTTGAGTTTTTCTTTCAGACCCTTGAATCATGAGTTGCTTCCTGAGTTCGTGCTCCTCTTCCTCTCGCCTCTGTCGTTCCTCAAATTCCCACAGCTCTCTCTTCAATCTCTCTTCGAGTTCATGATGCTCTCTCTTGAGTTTTTCTTGCTCTATCTCAAGCTTTGCTTGCTCTCTCTTCCTCTCATCCTCAAGCTTTGTTTGCTCTCTCTTCCTCTCATCCTCAAGCTTCGTTTGCTCTCTCTTCCTCTCATCCTCAAGCTTTGTTTGCTCTCTCTTCCTCTCATCCTCAAGCTTTACTTTCTCCAACTCCAGTCGCGCTAACTCCACATCCTCTCTCGCCAGACGTTCAGCTACGAATTCTGGAACCGCTGAAGCTTCCACTCCTAGTTCAGTGGCTAACCCTCGCCAACGCGCGATCCGATCTGCCCTGGAATCGGCGTTGGACGCCATGGTAACGCTACCCCCAGTTGCGCGCCCAGAACGAAGTTCCATAAACACTTGACCTCACCAAATCTTCAGACAACAACCACCACAGCACTCACTGGTCACGCACACCACTGGCAAAAGGGTATCAGCAGCAATGTCAAACAAGTCATCGAGAGCAAAAAATCACAAGGTATGCACAAAGCAATCAGTGTCCCGTGTTCCCAGAATGTGGCAATACGACAAATGATAGTAATTTCTTACAAATTACAAAAAAGATCACATCCTGAGTAGGCTCGCCAATGTCGCGGATAGTTTTTTAAAGTTTTTTTTAAAGTTAGTTGTAGTACATTCTATGTTCTTGTTGTATTGTTGTACCTATAGAGTAAAACTAGGGTTTTCAAACAAAACCCATTGCCACAGTCTGGGGAACACAAACGATAACAAATATGGAATAAGCAAAGGACACTGATGCACAATTTTAAAACAAGCAATTTAATTAAGGAAGGCAAATTCTCTCCCAACTTATCACTGCTGCTCCAAATGGGGCTAACCTACGGCTTTCACAACAAAGTCAGGCTTTCCCGAGCACTTGAACATTAACCAAATAAAAATATCCTCTTACCGGATAATACAATAGAATTCAAAGTCAGAATGACGTCACGTTTCCCATCCAACCCGGGATTACGTCACTCCTCCACGCTCGTGGAGAAAACCCTCCCCGTTCATCTGCATACAAGACAAAGTCACTCTTCTCGTTACGCTGAATCGCACCAAGGACCCAAATAGAAAGACAATGTTCCACGACGTAACCGATAGCGTTAACACGCTTGCAGACCGACTGCTCGAAAGAGAAAATGACTAATCTTCCTTACCCGTTTGCAGATGAACTCAGGACGCACAAAGTCTCAAGCCTACAAGCCGTCCTTGCTTAAGCGAGACATCCAGAAAAACTACACAATCATCTGCCCCCGCAGACATGAGGGCATCACTCCCTCAGAGCGAAACACACTCTCCGCTCAACACTTCGTCTCTCTGTAGACGACCCTGTAGACACACTTCGTCTCTCCGTAGACGACCTCCGTAGACAACTCCCGTAGATGCGCCCCGTCTCTCGTAGACGGCCCGTAGACGCGTTCGTCTCTCCGTAGACGACTCCCGTAGATGCGCCCCGTCTCTCGTAGACGGCCCGTAGACGCGTTCGTCTCTCCGTAGACGACTCACTTTACTCTGTATAAGCGTTATTCCCAAAAGAACGCTGCCAACCCAATTTCTTCCAAATTGAGTCAAATATACTGACTTGTATAATTTACGAAAGAGAAATCATTTCACTCCATTTCCCCAATCCACAAAAAGCTTACTTAACTTCAAACCCCAAGGTGAAGTAAGAACTTTTCTCTTATATTTTCCTCCACTCAATGACTCGATCTTACAATGTGCTTACGCGCGCGAGCACACTAATTCAGACACACAAAACGTTGCTCTTACCTCAACAGGTCAATGGCACATTCCACACACAGCTATCTAGCTGCCCACGGTCATCACTTAACCGTGCAGGGTTTCTGCCTCGCGGCTACCCAACTAACGTAGATCTCCAGGCTGTGCAACTTTGCACCCCATAGGAGCCTCTCACGAAAGCAACCATTAGACTCCACGTCTGATGAAGGAATGTACCTTTTACACGTTGATGAGCAGTGGGAAAAATATATCACGTCACGAAAAATATTCCTGCTGACAACGCTTACGTCAGAAATCGTCACCTTGCACTAAATTTCGTTAACCTAGTGCTATCAGTGTTCAGGAATGTACAAATCCCTATCTCCAAAATTCCTTCCCTTGGAAGTGCTTAGCAACACAGCTAATTTTATCTTTTCTTTCCTATCTCAAAAACTTTTGTCGCACCTATCACGCGACACTGAGACTGACCCTTTTCCCAGCTCTTGTGTGGGAATTTTCATTTTAGTGTTCATAATACACTCGCTTCTCCAGTCACATACTCAGCTGATTAGTGTTCACGTTTATGAACGACGGAACGAACGATGTGTCACATATATAATTTCTCCCTTCAATAAATAATTTAAAACCCCTTGCACGCACTTGCATTCTGCCATTCATACACTAAACTTTATTCCTCTCGCACATGGCATAGATACAACACTCACTATACATGTATATCTCGCACAAGCGCTCCGGGAGAAGACACGGAAAAAGGGGGAGGTCACTCTCTCGGAAATCTTGCTGAAATTAGCCGAGTGCGCGGTCTTAGTAATGTATGGTCTTTCGGTAAAGTAATCAAGCCAAGGCAACCTTGACATGCAACGGGTTTTCATGGTCTAAATTGAGTAGCGTAGGGTTTGTGCAACCGTTACGGCATTATTTTGGTATCCATCGCATTTAGCCTTATAATAATTCTTCTTTCTGTGCATACAAAGATGCTTGTGTGTATGTTTCCGATTGACTGCAAACGTGACGATGCTGATGGTGATTGAGCGCAGAAGCCAAATCGCTTGCGATGGACCTTATTCACGCAACCCGCCATTTTGATTTCCAAACGAGGCCAACGATGCAAACATGGCTACCGTGCTACCTTCACAGTCTTGCTGGAGCGGCAATTTGACAAATGTTCAGGATTTTTCTCAAATTTATACTTCCTTTCTTACATCTGATATATATTCAAACATACAATTAATGCAATCATTATTTGTAAAGAGGAATATGATACAAATGAACTAGGGGCAAAAATCTGAACCCAGCGCAAACCAATGAAAACCCCGGAAAGAGACTTCTGTTTCGTTCCTTGCCTCTCATTGGCCAGCTTGTCATGAGGTTAGCGCGTGATCGCTCAGCTTCGCCCGTGATCACGCGCTGACCTCATGACAAGCTGGCCAATGAGAGGCAAGTGGTTTTCATTGGTTTGCGCTGGGTTCAGATTTTTGCCTCTAGTTCATTTGTATCATATTCCTCTTTACAAATAATGATTGCATTAATTGTATGTTTGAATATCAGATGTAAGAAAGGAAGTCTAACCTTGAGAAAAGTCCGGAACATTTGTCAAATTGCCGCTCCAGCAAGACTGTGAAGGTAGCGCGGTAGCCATGTTAGCATCGTTGGCCTCGTTTTAAAACTAACATGGCCGCCGCGTGAATAAGGTCTATTGTAAACATAGGTGACCTCGATTTCGACGAGCTGGTTACAGTGGATAGTCCCGCTTTGATTAACTGGCGGAAATTTTGCACGCTCTTTACGACTTTACTTTGTATCCATCGCATTCGGCATACTTTCCTCCTTACAATGCACGAAAGTGCGATAGTGGATATTTTCCCGATTGTCTGCAAACATGACTTTGAATCTGATGTTGGTCGCACGCAACTTCACTCGCTATAGTAAACAAAGGGGACTTCGATTTCAGTGGGGTACCCCACTTTGATTAGCTGGCGGTAATTTTGCATGACGTTTATGACATTAGTTTTGTATCCATCATATTCAGCAGAAATTGCTTTTTCTGAAACGTATAGGTTCCGCTATGTTTTATTCAATCGTTTAACCGTAGAAAAAGCGAGAAAGAGAGCTTAATTTTTAGCACAGTTTTAATAGGTTTTTTCAGTGCAAATTAATTTACAATACCAAGTTTGAGGTTTAGAAAACGAGACCACTACCTTTCTCCCTCTGGTCTGAGTTATTTTTGGAACAATAACAGTGAACGGAGAGCAGATAGGGGAGATTTCCCTTGCGCGGTCGAAGCCCCCACGCTCACATCACGGTCGAAAATGGAGCGTAGCCAGTGACCGCTGCGCGCGTCAGCGCTACCGGGTAGTGCTCTATTTTGTTCTTCCGTGCCCTTATACTCACACTCCACAAATACAAAATTAGCAGATAAGAAAGATGAGACACGAATCTTCGACTTGCACTCAGATTTTCTGACAAACGTGACTTTTGCACACCCCCAAAAAATCACATACAAAACGATGTATTTTTGGCCTCGCAAAGAGTTTCCCGCATAAACACACGTAGGCTGCCGCTACCTACTAATTGACCGAAAAACTCCATCCATCCATCTATTCCTTGTCCATCATCGAGAGACGGCAGTCTACCACGAAGAATCTGCATATGCAGCAGAAATTTGAATGGTTTGCAGGGTGCAATCCTGGAGAGCTAGACTCCAGCAAAAATGGCGCTGGTTCTTTCCCTGCGTTATCTTCTAGAAGACCAGGGGGTAATGATCTTTCCGGACCTCATTTGACAGGGGAGCGTGTCTCAGATACACCTCAAAGTGCTGAAGTACTGATATCAACCACAGGACTTTCTTCTCGATGGTCGAGCAGCGCTCGCTATTGGCGCAATAACTTCTCCGAGAAGTACGCCGTCCGCATTGGTCTACGGGAAAACAGCCCCCATGGTCTGGCATTGACAATCACGGAGAAGGGTCGGTTCCCTTCCGGAGCATTCAGCACCAGGTTGCAGCTAAAGACGGCCTTGATACCTTCTAGAGCAGATTGGCACCTCTTATTCCACTAGGACCTCCTGTTCTTCTAAGTCAAGTCCATCAGGGGCAGATTCAACTCAGAGAAGTTGCGGATGAATCTACAGTAGAACCCTACCATGCCCAGCACCCTTCTGACACCTGTTTTGGTTGTGGGAACTGTCAGCTCTCTGATAACCCTAGTTGTGCATTCCTTACAAAGTCACTAGACCACCTACTTCATACCATAGGTATGTGACAGTACCACAGGCAAACTCACTTTTTGATAGGTGTCTGTCGGACACGTTCCGTTCAACCTGTTCAAGAGCTTTCTCAGATAGACGACAGGAGTATGCCAGTCAGTGTTACACAATACAATATCGTCAAAGTAACTGTGACATCCAGGTAAGCGTTTTTACAGTTCTCACGGTTAGTTTGTGGAAAGTCGATAGAGCATTACGAAACTCATAAGTATGAAAGTGTCGAGGCATAACCCATGAGGAGTCAAATAGTCAGTTTCGTGACTACGAAACTCTTTTACAGGTCAGTCTTTGTCACAAACTTTGCACCGACAGCATCTAAACGATAATCGATGCAAGGGATTGGGTATGAATTAACCTTGGTGAATTCATTTAGCCGGCAATAATCGGTGCACATCCACCAAGTTTCGTCAATCGTTTGCACCAGCACACTTCACTCACTTTCATTAGGCTTTAGTAAACAATTTTCCAACAGCGAATGTACCTTCCATCTCGGTGCCCAGCGCATTTTCCAGTCACGTGATAAGGATGCTGTCTCACAGGATGGACATTCTCGTCAACTAGCTGCACATCATGTACAGTCAAGGTTGTCCTTCGAGGCGCATTCGTCGTCGTTGACCTCGTCGTCGTCAATGGAATAAGTAAAACAAAAGTTAATCTGCAAGTAATACAATCGGCGTTATTTTCAGTTTCGAAATATCCTTTTAATGTTTGCTGATTGTATGCAAATATTTTATATGATCATTATGTAAATCGTTCTGTACCGGTCATTCCATGCTTTGCTTACCTCTCCGACAAACTTTAATGAAGGCTTACTGTCTTGTTTCTTTTTTTTCCTGAAAGTTTTGGTTCGGTTTGTAGTTGCCGTTGTTCAATTGTTTGTTCGTTTGCGTAATTGTTTCCTTGCTCGTTTGATTGATTTTGTGTCAGTTATAAAACGCAGTGATCGATTCAAATGTGACATATTTGGATTTCATCGCAACACACTCACAGAAAATATCTCACTATCACATTTCTAAATTACAGGAAAGTGACTTTTCCCCCCATTTTGTCGACTTACCACTTTTAATATTTTGACTGGAGATCACGAGTCCGTGACCCCCTGTGGGTTCGGGGTAAGAATTAACCCACCGCGACTCCCTACGAGATTCGTAAGAGGTGAATAAATAGGGACACCGTGACTTGACTTACGTTTACTCGAAACAGTTCGAGTGCTTTTCGTGCTCAATAGCCTTACAAAGCCTACCAAGGCTGATAGGCCGTAAAATACCATCCATCCGCGAGTACGTGAAGAAAAATGCTTATTGGCGTATTCACCATGCACCTCTCTCTCTCTCTCACTGTCACTCACACTCACACTCACTCACTCACTCTCCCCCTATAATGTTGCCCTTTTATTTACATTATGCAAGCCATGTACACGTCCATTTTCTTAATGTCCACATTAGGTGTAAGAGCAACATAAACGTACTCTTTTTCTGCCAAAAATGGTTTTTTTAATTGCATACAAACCAAATAAATTATTTTGCCGGGTATTTTTTATTTTAATCCAGCCAGTTCTTCAATAATTGAATCGTTTGATTCTATCTTTCAAGTTGTCTACTAAATAATTATAGAAGTATAGCTTTTGCTCACAATGCTCAAAGGGCTACTCGCCTGTAGTTATCAGGATTTTCTTGAACACCTTTTTTATAAATAGACACAAGAATGGATGCATACAATTTGTCAGGTAATGAATATCTATCAAGAGGCCAACATACAATAAGGAAAGCGACATCCATATTTTGAGAAGACCAGACGTCGCTCCGGAGCGACATCACTGTCAGGGAGAGAAGGGCTGAAGCGCAGGACACCTGCAGAGCGGTCTTCCAGTGTCCCCACTGTCCTCGTCAAGGTGGTTCACGTATTGGACTGGCAAGCCGCATCAACAAACATATTCGGAGGAGAGACTAGATTGTGCAGTCTGCCATTGTCGCTTCATTATCTATCACGTGAATAAATGTTTATGGTGGTGGGTTACGATGATTTGAACATTTCACCTATTACGATATGTAAAAAAGACGATTTGCCGTGTCTTACTGGCGTTATCATCATAACATACATGTATACGACACATATTTCCCCATTATGCATGAAACCAATAGTACTTTAAGTTATCAGTGTTATTAAACTGCGGAAGTGGACATGATGAACAAACTCATTGTACACATTAATCTTTCTGTGTTTCAGATGCCCAGTCGGAAAATGGGTTCAAACTTAGACTGTGTAAGTATTACTTAGCTCCCATCATTTTGTTTTTATTTCAAAATGACTTACACATGAATCTTAAGAGGAAACACGTTAGAATTTATTTGGAAAGATAAGAGAAAAGAAGAAAATAACGAGCAATTAATGAGGAGAGACAGGATGTATATACTGGATAATGTGGAGTTAATTTCTTTGTAAGAAGAAAAAGATTGTTACAAATTTATAAATCGATTTAAAAACTGCTGCAAGAACGATAGACACTTGCTAGGCAAAGGCTACTGCAGTCCCTTTCCCTTATGTAGAAGGACGGTGGGGTTATGCTTTGGCGCTGCAAGTTTTATCTTTTATACTCATTGCAAAACCTTCACGAACACATTTAAAGATATTGAGTTTGTAATTCAATCATTTTAGAGAATATATGTCATGCCAATCTTCTTCCTATCAACATCAAAATAGTCAGAAAAGCAAAACTGAGTAAAAACGCGGCTAAAATACAGAACTATTTATTTGTCGTTGCTTAGATATTCATGAAATGTTAATATTGGCCAACATTATGTTAAAGAAATTACATTATGTCTTCCAGCTACTCTTCCAACAATTCTTAATTACCAAAGTTTCACAACGTTGAAATAACGCATCTTGCTTCCTTAATTTGTTGAATTAGTCATTGTAGTAATCGCAGTGAAAAAAACAACTTATATTATTGGACAATATTACTGAATATGCAAAACAGCTGAAATATAAAGCAGTTTAAGGCTGATGCTTTTTCGTTACGAAAGAATTTTAATCACCGCATATGAACCTACTCCTGATGTAGGCTGCTACATCACTTTGGTTTGCCTCTATAATCTCATGGGTTTTTAAAAACTGGTATTCATAAGCGAGAGCTGCACTAAATGTTCTGCCTTTTGAAACAAAATGCAGACTAGGATAAGTAATAGTATTGGAATTATTGCTATGAACAGTTTGAATAGTGGTCAAATTCCATCGTGTTGATTGAATGTTTAGGAATGGGGGGTGAGAGTTGGGGTAGACTGCTTCTGTTTACTTTTATTATTGGGGGTGGGTGGGTGGGGGGTTAATTTGAAATTGCCATAGGAGTGAAGAGAAACCTGGCTCTATCCTTGTTTTCCCTATGGAAAATAAGTTCTAGTTTAAAATTTTTAGTTTATGATTTAACCTTTTTGAAGGGAACATGAAGTATGCATTGAAATGCAAATATCAAACGTACGGGTTATAATCCCATTACGAATGGGTGAGTAATAATTATATTTAAAACTCCCACCAAGTGTCACAGGGCCGAAATTTCGGCCCAAAGTGCTGCTGCCAGAGTGCTCAGGCCGAAATTTCGGCCTGGTTTATTTTTAGTATCATATCTCCGATACTGCACTTCTGATCCGTTAGTACGAGTTACTGTAATTTATTTCACCAATGTAGAACCAATAAAACCCTAAGTCAGAATTTTCCAAGGAACAACCTATTTTTATTTTGTTTTTTCTGTTCACACCGTTGTCAGTCAACATGAACGAGACACACCCATCCATCACAGATCTACATCGAGTGTGCGGAGACGCGATACTATTAATACAAAGAAAGAAATAGACGTCGATTGATGTAAACGATCAAATAAAAGTAAAATGGCATTGCTTTAGACACAAAAACTAATTTACACATCATCTTTTTTACAGTTTTTAGTCATATTGAGTCGAAGTAGACACGTTTTTACATTGAAATCGAGGTACTCCTTGAAGAGGCGGAGAGGTATTTGCGATCAGAGGAATGGCTGTGAATAGGCTTGTGACCCGAGCACGTGTTATCTATAGCAGATGGCCCTGCTAAGAGTTCTCGGCTATCTGTGCGCTCAGCCTGGTGTGGTGAAGCAATGTATTCTTGAGCGACGAGATCGTGAATTTTGTAAACAAAGGTGGCGGAGCAACCGGGACCATCAGGCGAGGGTAGCCGGTTTCGACAGCGATCTGACATATTTCAAGTTCTATCAAGAGATGTTAGTGAAGAAAATGAGAGTGATGTTGATGTGGATGATGAGAATTTCGACTCCGACTTCGATGCAGCCGAAATGCAGAGCTCGGATGACGGTGATCATGCAAGTTCGAGTCGAACGATGAATCAAGTGCGGGTACGCTAGCAGCACCTCAGTGGCATGTTGTTGATGCTCCAGAGACTGTGTCAAGAACTGATGTTATAGAATTCCGTGTCAGACACCCTGGACCCAGAAGTGAGCCCCCTAGAAACTCTGCACCTACACTGTACTTCGCAGTATTCTTTGATGATGCAGTGTTGGACCACATACTGAGTTGCTGCATGGTTGACTCTTGAAGCTGACCTATCCATTTTCACCTGTTTTCTTACTCTACTTTGTAATTATTGTATCTTCAACTTTCCTTGAAATATGACACAGTTTCTTTTTTCAAATACATAGCAGATGTTGATAGGCTGATGTAGAGCATTATTCTTGCATTTGTCTATTCAGTAGTATTTGTATGAATGATGAATGAGTGTTTGTACATAAAATTTTTCTCTATGTGAATGTCATGAATGCATATGCAACAATTATTCTTTTCTTGATTATGTTGTATAAAAACTATTCTTTCTTATGAGGATGTTTTCTAATGTGTTTTCTTTGATATGGCATGTAGAACTGCAGCTATTATGCAGGGCCCCTATTCACAACGGCAATTTATCTTTTTAACACTCGATTTATCCCCTAGCCCTGCGTTATCTTGATCGGTTAGATAAGGTACGCTCGTCAGAGGATCTTAGGTTGCGCTTTGCTATATATACTGGTTTCCAGCCAAGGGAGAGCGGAACAGGCAGTTGGAATCGTCTGAGTTTAGAGATAAATCGGGGTTAACATAAATCACCGATAAATCGCCGTTGTGAATACGGGCCCAGGAGTCTACACTGTCTACATCCTGAATGTTTGGCATGGCAGATATATACATGTATGTAGCTTAACAGCTCTATATTTTATGTTCGACATTTTGGCCACTCATGAAAACCCATCCCTCTGTGTGTCAATGATGACATGTATATAGCTAATCTTCTTGGTCAAGACAATCTAGCTGTTGTTGTGTTGGCTTCCACCACTTTACATGCCTGTCAAGAGTTGCTGGGTGGTGGTGGCGGCTTGTAGGCAACTCTCGACCGTATACCCCTGGGCTAACCTAAGGAAAGACGTCAACGTAACAGAACTTGCAAGAGGATAGATATGAATAACAAAAGGGTTTAATACAAAAAAGAGTCAATTGAAACAATTACCAATACAAAACTGTAAACAATTCTCAGTCTTGTCACAAACACCCACGACTGGGCAAAAAAACAACAACAATCAGTCCACACACACACAAAATTCCATGCAAGGATCTGAAATAAACCAAAAAAGGAACAGTCATTTCACACTTGTTTGCAATACAACAAATATGAGGCATGCGAAGTAAAACAAATGATACAGAAGGAAAACGAAATAATACGGATACTAACCCTACTATGCGGAGCGGCGCATGGCTGTGCCAATAGGGCACCCAGGATGCTAATCCTCTTAAATAGGGTAACTGCAAACAAGGCACGAGAAAATGAATAAAATCATTTATAACATGTCCAACCAATGAGAAAAAAAATTTATTAATTTTATCTGTGATATACAAACAAAAAGCATGCAAAAAATACTAAACGCTTGGAGTTTGCCAGAACAGCCGTGCAGCACGTGCGCAAGGCTCCCAGACTATTTAGTTAATTAACAATCCCAAATGAAAATACCAAACAGGCAACGTGCAAAGAAAGACAAAGCATAATGCTGAACTGTCAAAAAAACCTAAATACTTTAAAGCAACTATAGTTGTAACCCACTCAGTCACAACAAATTTCTTAAAGACACAAAACATTAAACATTTTACATCGAGCCATGACAATGCCAAAGTAGGTCTCCATTATCTCTTTTGTGGGTCGGACAGCTCAAGTTACTAGGTGTGTTTATTCATTATTTGTTCATGTGCGCAGACTTTATGCAATTTTCATGAATAAAGTCTTTTTGATATGTGTGTATGTATGTGTGTGTTGGCTCTTATAGCGCCAATCTCATGCCCACACATGCTCGAGGCTTTTAACATAGTCAAAGATGGCTGGATTTCAAGGTCTGAAGTGATAAAGATTTTTGCACCATCTCTGGAAGGCCATTCCACAGCCTTGGTCCTGCCTTTGAAAATGCTCTCTCTCCAGACTTCTTGTTGCTGCAATGTGGAACTTGGGGAAGTCACCTTGACGACGGTCTGAGATCTCTCCCAGGCACATAATACCTGAGGAAGTCAGTCAAATACCTTGGGGCTGCTTCACTGACACAGTTGTACACATGCCAAAGTGTTTTGTACTTGATTCAATGGTGAATGGGTAGCCAGTGCAGGTCATGAAGAATGGGCGTCATATGAGAATGACTGGGTGGGTGTGACTACCCTGGCCACAATGTTCTGGACCTGTTGAAGTCTTTGGAGCTGACCCTGGGTTTCACCCAGTAGCAGACTGTTGCAGTAGTCCAAATTCAACATGACCATTCATGTTATAACTCTCAGGTACTTGGCACTTACAAATCTAATCAATCCCCACAGAACTGAAATAAACAGAAGAACACATTTCCAGATCTGCCACTTTTCCAAAACTCCAAATCGGAGTATTCAAGATGAAAAAACAGAATAGGGAGGGAATATTGGAAGTTGGTATTATTTTTCACTATTGGCCAATCTGTCATGAAGTGTCCCTGAACAACTCTACACTTTTCACAGGTGAATAAACATTACAGTTTATGCAGTCTATCCACTTGTGAGAAAGGTTTGGCACTTTCTAAGCTTCTACCCAGGGAATTCACCTCTCAGCTGACTTGGCCTTCAGCAACACACTCTTTGAAGACTGCAGGGTTTCAAACTCAGCCCCACAATGCTCATTTGAGTAGCATTGATGTCCCCCAGACTATAACATTACACTAAACTCAGACAAAATTGGAATCATTGACACTTGAATAATACATTTGGCTTTTTGAGGGATTGAAGTATTTCCATCAAATATTGTATGATTGAAATTATTTTTGGTATAGGTGGCAGGTCTGCATTTGGATCATGTGATATAAATGAAGGCACTAACACAAATATTACAGGATAGGTTTTCAAGGATTAATTTGATAAACAAAGCAGAAACACACTCTCAATGTCAACACTTAAAACCATCATGATGTAATCACAGTTTCCTATGGATTTTAATGCATTATTCATCCAGTCATGACGTGATCCTGGCAGTTACTAGCCTAGCCAGGTACGTAGTGTCCGAAAGGTATTGACGGATTGATGCAAAATGGCGCAGTTCAAGAAAACATGCACGGCATGTACTGCTAATCTGATCGTGCATGGACAAGGTCTGGTCAATGTGAACACCGAGATACCTAACTGAGCTCTTGAATGGAATAGAGCAACCCCCAATTACTGTGAACTCACTCCCCACAAGCCCAAGACGTGATGGTGCACCGACAGGTAAAACTTCAGTTTTATCTGTGTTGAGCATCAGTTTGTTGCTCTTCATCCATGAAAGTACATCGTCAACACATGACTCAATATCTGACTGCACAGAAGAAAAATCACCAATTTGTGCACTCTCTGACAATTCAGTGTCATCTGCATACTTATGAAAATCACAATCATGTCTTGATATTACATCTGAAAGGGGTTGGGAATACAATGTAAACAAAACAGGACTTAAGACAGAACCCTGTGGGACGCCAACAACAAGTGGGGTTGGGGCTGACATGACGCCATCAACAATGACGGACTGAGACCAATCATGAATGTAGGACGCAAACCAGTCGAGAACGGTGCCACGGAATCCAAAAGATAGCTCTAAACGCTTCAGGAGGATGGCTTGGTCATAACACTGCCATCCATGCACACAAAACTACTGGTACAAAACACAAAGCGAGTAACTTTCAGACCACTTCACCATGAACCCACACCTACAGCTTGGTCTTGGCTGTCCTGTAGTCCAGTGCAGTGGTCAACCTGACCAGAACAGGCATCACTGTGTACAGGGCATTGGCTTTCCCCACCATGCACAATTCCAAATCACTCAGCCATACAGTTCCATGTGTAATTGGCAGGGCCACTTTCAGTAGTCTAGGGGAAACAAGTGCAAGCTTCTGCTCTCAAAATGTCCACTTGACCAGGACAATGGTCAAGGTGGACAAATATGCCATCACTGACCACAGCTGATGATACACTTCCACCATACACAATGTCACATCCATGGACCCAACCCTTTCCAACAAAAAACACAAGGTGTCAGTTTGACACCAAGACATCACATCCTCCCACAACCAAGCAGTCCTGTGGTCAAGATGACCAACACAGTGAGGAAGCTCTGCAGGTCATCAAACACAATCAGGAAGTCAACTTGCAGACAAACCACTCTACACAGCCTCAGAGAAAATGAAAACCCTAATGCACATGGATTTCAGCTGTTCAGTTGCCCATCAAACAAAGCCAAGAAACAAAAGGTAGAATATGTATCTGCATGTGGAGGTCATTTCAAATGGAAAATATAACAATATCTTGTTTTGGAGGACATGCTCTAAAAGTGGACCACAGGACTCTCAAGGATGAGGAAAGACCACCACGTGTCTGTGGGAGGTGAGAGAATCCAGTGTTGAAAAATGAGGTGAAATATTTCATGTGTAGTCCTTTGTAGTCCCACATCCCCAATGTTTCAGTTTGTTATTCAACAACGAGTCTTTTGCCTCCCATCATGATTCACTTTTTTAAAAAGAGTTCCAAACAATTATCCTTTCTTTCACTCCATCTACAAGTGTGTTTGCAGATTGTTTTTCTGACCAGCTCTGTTCTGACAATGAGGACACTGATACAATCTTATTTAGTTCAGTTTTGTGGACAGCATTTACATGTCTTTGTTGGGTGCCTCTCTGACCAGCTCTGTACTGACAATGGGCAAACTGATGTTTTCTTTAACCTTCATGGACATTGTCTATGTGTGTTTGCAGGTTGCTTTTCGTACCAGCTCTGTACTGACAGTGGGGACATGGGTACTTCCTTAAACCTTCATGGACAGTGTCTATGTGTTTTTGCAGGTTGCTTTTTGTACCAGCTCTGTACTGACAGTGGGGACATGGATATTTCCTTAAACCTTCATGGACAGTGTCCATGTATTTTTGCAGGTTGCCTTTGGTACTTACAATGGGGACACGGATACTTGCTTGAACCTTCATGGACAGTGCCTATGTGTTTTTGCAGGGTAGCATTCTCAATAACTCTGTACGGACAGTGGGGTAATGGGTACTTCCTTAAACCTTCATCGGCAGTGTCCGTGTGTCTTTTCAGGTGGTCTTTCCTACCAGCTCTGTATGACAATAGGGACAAGCATGTTTCCTCAAACCTTCATGAACTGTCTTCACATTGGAATGGGGACTTGAAGCTTCCCTGGCTTCTTGATGGACAACACTACTAGCACTCTGCACTCGGCCTTTCTTTCTACATTGCTTCTGCCTGGGAGGACTACAGTGCCTTGTCTCCAGGGGAGACAACTCTGCAGTCTCCTGACTGGACACACAGGGCCTTGGCTCTGACACTGCAGGGCTGCTGCTGCTGCTGTTGCTTGCCACAAGGGCTGGGCTGCCCTCTGACCACTGGGCAGCACACACTGACCACTGGCCACCTGTGGCCACACTGGACTCAGCCCTGGCCTGCAAATGCATCACCTCCCTCTCCATCCTGCATCTCTCCTTCACACAGCCTTTCCACACCTGTCTCCACACAAGACTCAGGCTTCACCTCCATCTTGCAGTCCTCCATGGAAACATGGGGCTGCACCACGCATATCAATCCTTCATCTCTCCTCTCTTCCTCCTCTCTCCCACACACACCTCCTCCCTCTACCTTCACCAGTGGGCACCAAGCACACCTCCCACAACTTGCTGACCTGTCCACTGCTTGCTCCTGCTGACACACACACACCCCTTCCATGCACTGCTCTCCCTGATAAAGCCCCAGGGAACAAACACCTCCCAAGCCAGTCTCAGGCAGTCTTTTCAATAAGACATAATTCATCAGACTGCATTTGCCCTGTATACTTCCTTTGTACTTCTCACCCTCCATATCAGCCCAGCTACATTCACCCCTTCCCTCAGCCCTGCCACACTTCAAAACACAAGCACCACAGCCATCAGGGGCTGACAAACACAAGCACTGCTTCACACTTGCCTTGTCTTCTCTCTCCACTTTCACTAGCACCTCTTCCTTCACAGTGCTCTCTGCTTTCACACCAGTCCCATCATGCAGCTGGTCCTCAAAACCTGACTCACACTTCTCTTCAGTCTTCAAGTGATGGTCAGAAGCTGACATGTCCACACATGGAAGTGGGTCATCAAACAGCCAGTCAATGTTTTCCTCCATGCTCTTATCACTGTTGCTAAAGAACACCTCTCTTACTATCACAAGTGACACAGTCTCTCTGCTGTAAAACAAGGTAGACAATCACACTTTCCTGCTCATCAGCATTCTAGAAACACTATACATCACCAATGAACTGCTCCTTTGCAAACAAACACACAGACACACTGTCACCAGTTTCAAAGTCAAACAGCTGTTTGTTCTGCCAAGGTCACTCAGCTCAAGGACACCTCCTCCAACTGCACTCAGTCACAGGGCTTGTCCAGCACAGCCACACTGTGGCCAGGCCTTCCTTCCACTCCTGCAGGCCTTGGCTTGTCCCCAGTCTGGCCAAGGAGGGCTGTCTCTGCACAGGCAAGGCCAGGACACTTGCAGTCCACTAGGGGGCTGCCACTGCACACCTGTGCACACCAAGGGAGGAGGCAAGAGGTTCCTGTCCAGTCTCATTCTAGATCACTAGAGACCTCGCCTACCAGCGAAAGTGTCTCTAGCACAGTTGACATCATGTGATGAAAGGATTTCATCTGAAAATTTCAAGTGCACAAGAGGCTTGTGGGATAGCCGTTCTGCTCTCTGACATATGCCGTTAAAGTAGTTCTAAGACTATTTTGCACAAAACTCATAACTTACTCTTGTTGAGACAATAAACAAGCATTTATTTGATATATAAAAATGTTTGTGTTAAAATGGAAACAAGTTGTGACATCTGAATGATTTTTGTAAAAAGTGGAGAGAAAAAATAATAGAATTAGAACAAACTAATTTTTTCTCGATGCTGTAATGGGAATGGCCATGTCTATTGTGCATTCATTGTGAACTGTGCCAGAGTCGCTTCTGACTCTGGTTCACAGAATGGTCCAGTCTTGTCTTGTAGCCGGCCACCTGCATCAGTTCAGGTAGAAAGGGGAATGCACTCCCACTGAAACACAACACACCACTTCTCCTTAACTACAGAAGGAACAAAAAGTGTGTGAATTTTGAATGTCAAAGCTTTGCAAGACATACCAACAGAGGGAGGAAATGTATGGGACCAGCCAGCACAAAACCAGTCCTCTCTTGATTTTTTCATGGTGTTAGGAGTGGAAAAAATGTTTGTGTTCAATTTGAATCTTTTTCTAATTGATTTGATACAAGTATGAACATTGTAGAATCAGAATTGTAAACATTATGTTCATTTGAAGAACCAATACAGTTGCTTGCAGCGTCATGCTTTAGCCAGCAATATGGTTCATTTAGGACTGACTGACAATTTCAAAACAAATCAGCCCTCATTAATAGCAACACATAAAGAGAGATGATCGAATGTCTGTCCAAAATAATGCAAATAATAATGCTAATACAAAATTGTAAGCAAAAAATAGGTGGCAATTCTGAAACTACAGGGAAAAAATTACATGGTGCACCACTCTATTTCCAAATCAAACTTTTTTCTGCATGATTGTTTGCATTTATCGGGGCAAACATTTATCTGTCATTTCTATGATTGATAATTTTTGCTATGAACAATGGCGGATCTGTTTTGAAATTGTCAGTCTGAGTCCTAACTTACAGTGTTTCTCATCAAGCAGTGTTGTGTTATGTTGCTTGAAGTTGGAGTGTGATACTGCCAGCAAAGTCTGCTTTTGCCTGTAGCACCACACCACCCTCAACCGAGTTGGGAATGATTTTGCCCTAATGGGTCACATTTTAAACTGCTCAAAAACAAGAAGAAAGGAAGTCACACACACACGCGCACACACACACACCCACAATCACACACACACACACACACACACACACACACACACACACACACACACACACACAATGACAACACACATGAAGATAGCGGAAAGACGCCGAGCAATAGTTGAATGAATGCGTCCCTCTCGCAGGAACTGCAGGGATTATAGGCCAAGGTCTCCGAAGTATGAAGTGGGGAAACTCATACTACCGGTGTGCCTCTCTGACTGATCAACACAGATAATACAACAAATGCAGCTACGTATGCATATTATAATTATCTCGTTGGTTTCTTTGAAGTGCCCACTAACGCCCCGTGGTCACTAATGCCCCACTCTAGTCTAGTCTGTCCCGAGTACACGACTTCACAGACAACATGATTTATCCTCGCGGTAAATGATCCATTTGAATGGGAGGGAAATTGTTGTGAAATATGTTTATCAAACAAAAAATTGAACAAACCGTCTCGTTGAATGTCTCGAAGATAAATTTCGGTTAAACACACACACACACACACACACACACACACACACACACACACACACACACACACACACACACACACACACACACACACACACACACACACACACACACACACACACACACACAGAGTTGAAGCAAAGAACGTTCTTTGAACGACTTTTGAGAAAAGTGGAAGCACTGGGAATTGGCGGTAAGATTCTCAGTTGGATCAGAGATTTTTTGTCGGATAGGAGGCAGAGAGTCAGAATTAATGGTGTACTATCAGATTGGTCAGCTGTGAAAAGCGGGGTACCTCAGGGAAGCATACTCGGTCCGATTCTCTTTGTGATGTTCATTAACGACCTTCCCGATGCAGTGGAAAGTATGTGCTCCATGTATGCGGACGATACCAAACTGTACAGATCTGTAGAAAAGGAGGAAAATGGCGTAAAGTTGCAAACAGATCTAGATGCTCTGGTGGACTGGGCGGACAGGTGGCAAATGCGCTTCAATGCGGACAAGTGTAAGGTGCTACACCTAGGTAAAAACAATTCTAAAAGAAAATATGAAATGAGAAAACATGGCAGTCAAGAAAGGGTGACGCTTGAAGAGACTAGAGTGGAGAGGGACCTGGGAGTGCAGATAGATAGTGAGCTGAAGTTCTCCCAACACATTGAAACGCAGGTTAACAAAGCAAATAGACTATTGGGTCTCATCCGGCGATCATACGAACACTTGGACTGTGAATCCATGAGGCTACTGTTCATAGCACTAGTACGACCGCACCTAGAGTTTGGAAATGTAGTATGGGCACCCTATCTGGAAAGAGACAAAAAACTCGTTGAGAGAGTACAGAGGAGGGCCACAAAAATAATTCCGGGATTGAAGGATCTCACATATGAACAAAGACTTGTCAAGATGAGGCTCCCTAGTCTGTGCTACAGAAGAACTAGAGGTGACCTGATAGAAGTGTACAAGTATACGCACGGCATGTATCAGATTGGAGAGAATCTGTTTTCCTGCGATGACAATAGTGTCACAAGAGGTCACGCCTACAAGCTCAAGAAAAACCGATGCAATATGGCTTTACGACAGCATTTCTTCACCCAGCGAGTTATCAACATGTGGAACAGCCTCCCAAACAGCGTAGTTGAGGCACCGAGCCTGAACTCGTTCAAGAACAGAGTGGACAAGCATCTACAAGGATATATGTTCAAGCTGGAGGAACCACTGGCGCAGATGATGCACAGCAATTAGGCCTTTTTTTTCTCTCTAATTTTTTCTTTATCCATAAGAACAATAAAAATACAGCCAGAGAACTACCAGAATCGGCGATAGGCCCTGGACGCCTAAGCAAGCCGAAGAATTCTATTCTATTCTATTCTATTGGTTGAAGTTTCGCAAGACGAAACACTTCAGCAAGGGAAGTAACTCATATTCCTTCGCGACGACGCAACAAAATCATCACAAAGGACGCTTATACCAAAACCTCTTAAGTTGAGTTGGATTGACCAGAAAGAACTCCATGGGTTCGTGCGCTGCAAAGGAGGCTGCAACACCTCCCCACCATATTAATTTGAAGAAAAAGTCTATAACGGTATTTCCCAGCGAAATCAACATAGGTGAGTGCTTGTTGTGGTCGAAATACGCTCTGTCAGTTATCTGCTCTTTTGTAACATACTGTGGCATGTGTACGACCTTTCATGTGTGCACACGTCTGCATCCATGCGCACGTTAGTGCAAATCTATGCTTCATCTGTGCACTTTTGTTCAGGCATGCATGTATTTTATCGGACACACAAATGAACTGCGGGCATGCTCGTAAACTGTACGTGTTCGGCGTAATTAAAAAGACAAGAAGGGCAAAGCCCATACGACTCACATGCTTGACCTTGACCTTTATATGACCTTGACCTTCAGGTGACCTTCAAGGTCAAGGTCAAACAACTAAACCTACCAATGACATCATACACAAAGAAATGCTTTACACATTTTTCCTACCAAAATACATGTGACCTTGACACAAGGTCAAGGTCATCCAAGGTCATGCAACACAAAGCTGTTAATTCAAGACATAGGAAGCACAATGGTGCTTATTGGCACTTTCTACCATGAGATATAGTCACTTTTAGTGGTTCACTACCCCATTTTGGTCACATTTCATAAGGGTCAAAGTGACCTTGACCTTGATGATATGTGAACAAATGTGTCTCATGATGAAAGTATAACATGTGCCCCACATAATTATTAAGTTTGAAACAGTTATCTTCCATAGTTCAAGGTCAAGGTCACTTCAAAATATGTATACAATCCAACTTTGAAGAGCTCCTGTGACCTTGACCTTGAAGCAAGGTCAACCAAACTGGTATCAATAGATAGGGCTTGCTTTGACCTATATACCACTTGTAGCTAAGGTCGCCATTCTCAATAACGTGGGAGAAAATTGGGAAAATGTGAAAAATGACTGTTTTTGAGACCACATTTATGGCTCCTGTGACCTTGACCTTGAAGCAAGGTCAAGTCACTGTGTATGTTTTTTGAGGCCTTGTCATCATACACCATCATGCCACATTTGGTGTTGATAGACTTAATAGTCTCCGAGAAAAATCCAACGTTTAAGTTTTTTACGGACGCCCGGACGCCCGGACGGACGGACGCCCGGACGGACGGACGACACGGCTCAGTACATAGACTCACTTTTGCTTCGCATGTGAGTCAAAAAATCATTTTAGTGTGCCTGCTCGAATGCTCGCGTTTTAATTCATGTCACCTTACGGTGCATAGGTTCATGAGAGTGACTTTCTAACTTGATCAATAGAGAAAATAATCAAGTATTTCTCAAATGAACCACTGCTCTCTCTCTCTCTCTCTCTCTCTCTCTCTCTCTCTCTCTCTCTCTCTCTCTCTCTCTCTCTCTCTCTCTCTCTCTCTCTCTCTCTCTCTCTCTCTCTCTATCTCTCTCTCTCTCTATCTCTCTCTCTCTCTCTCTCTCTCTCTCTCTCTCTCTCACACACACACACACACACACACACACACACATACACACACACACACACACACACACCACACACATTTAGAGTTTTGGCCTACAATGGAAACATGATCTGTGTAGCAGTGTCAGGTATTCTTCCTACAGGAAAATAAAAAGTGAGTGTTCTGCTGAACAGTACTTATTTAGTATAGACAGAAAGGTGTTCAGGGATGAATTTATCATATTTCAAATCGGCATAACCGAGTTGTTCATCCATAAACTTAGATACACAAAAGACGCTCATGTAACTCTTTGTCCATTATGTAGAGAGGAAGATGAAAAAGAACACCACTTTTTATTTGTTTGTCCTGCATGAATTGTACTTTTCAATTCACGTAGAAAAACATTGTCAAAATTCAGAAAAGGATATTCTGAGTAATGACAGCGAGGTAATTATAAGAGCCACTATAGTATATACTTGTGAAAAGCTTTTCAACGCAGATCTTACGCTATAACTTTACCCGATTATTGTTGGTATAAAAACCGCTGGCGCTGAACCTCCAGGTTTTGGCACACACAAAAAATTGGGTTCAAACCCGCAATCTCTTGAGAAAAGAGGGGGGGGGGGGGGAAAACACACACAAAAACACAAAAAAACAGGTCGGGTTCGAAAAAAGTTTCAGCGCGGATTCGAATCCGTTCACGCATGACCTAACGTTACAATTGTCCAGCGCTTTACCATCTGAGCCATTCATTTGGCAACTGACGTTACTACGTGTTTGTAAAGGAATTATAACGTTCTTTTCTGTAAACTCCCTCGCTTCATATTTTGCACTGTAAATTTTATAAAAATGGATGATAGTTCATGAAATTTGAGTGGTCTTGTACATTTTAGGATACTTAAGGTCTATTTCTGCCAAGTTTATTATCGATTCACTGCCATTAGGCCAAGCCAACAGACTACCAGTACCAAGTTGTTGCGCTTAAGTCAGGACAGACAGAACGAACGAACGAACTTTATTTACAAGGGTAGTGAATTAGGCAGTATTGCCTTTCTTACTTACATTC
>JAWQFJ010033935.1:12500-15000 GCA_034096865.1 Theodoxus fluviatilis
GCACTTTACACAGTACCATACAGATGAATACATGCCTTTAAGTAAGTTCAACATTTTCCCTTTCATTCCATACATTTCAAGTACCTTCCACAAGGCCATTCTGTCCACAGTGTCAAATGCCTTCTTAAAGTCCACGAAAGCTATATATAGCTTTCGTTTTCTGCTCAAGTATCTTTGCACAATGCCCTGAAGTATAAACATGTTGTCTACAGTGGAGTACCCTTTGCGGAAACCAGCTTGCTCTTCGACAATCAGGTTGTTGGCCTCAGCCCAACCCTGTAGTCTGTCGGTAATTATTGAAGTAAATACCTTACAAAAAATGCTTGTTAAACAAATCCCACGGTAGTTATCAGGGTTAGAAGGATCACCCTTTTTATGAATAGGTACGATAATGGACCTTCTCCAGACCTTCGGGAATTCTCCTGTTGAAAATACCTTATTAAAAAATCTGCACACCAAATTAACAGCAGATCTACTTGCACATTTCAACATCTCGGCTGAAATTTCATCTAGTCCGGCAGCTCGACCCACTTTCAGTTTGTCTAGTGCTACGATAATTTCCTCTTCCGTTATGACCGAGTTCAGGAAGGACAACTCTTCCTCAGACGAGTCAAATTGAATTTTTTCTATTTCAGATACATTCACAGGATTCATAATCTGGAAAACCTTGCGAAAGTGGTCTAACCAAGTGGTTCCGGGAATACGGCCGTCTAGAGATTTATTTCCACACAACTGTCGAACCCGTTTCCAGAACTTGACAGGATCATTCATATTCTCTAACAATTCAGAGGCGATTACCTCTCTATGTTGGGCCTTCTTCGTGTTTAACAGTCTTTTATACCGGTTTCTCTGCTTGATATACTCATCTTTTACAGGAGTCAACAACGTTCGTCTGTACAGTCTAAGAAGAGATTGCACTTTTCTCTTTGCAAATTTACATTCTTTATCAAACCACGCCTGACCGTATATTTTCTTCCCGAAGCATACATTTCTTCTCATGCATTCTGCCGCTTGCACAAAACACAATGTAATTTTTTCACAAATGACATCTACCTCTTCTTCCTGAATGGTATGCATACCAATGGCTAATTCACTGAGGTTTGCTTTAAGTTGGTCTGCATAAATCTGGGACAAGTGCGCGTCCCACACGAGCTTGGCTGTTACAAATTCCTCTGGATCGCTTCTCTCGGCTACCGTACCTTTCACTTTCAGCTCTAAACAAAGGTGAGGAGACGAAACATTTTCCCTCACACACATATATGAACAGAAAGGCAAAAAGTCATTTGATACCAAAAAATAATCAATGACACTGTTCCCAGATGTCGACATATATGTAAAGCAACCGTCCTTATCGCCCTCTACAGTGCCATTCAAAATGTGCAGATCGAAACCCAAACACAATGATAGTAGAGTGCGTCCAAAGTCGTTAATTGTGGTGTCCTGTGAACGCCGAAACTCATTGAGGACGTCCAGCCTCATATCAAGGTAACTATCATGGTTAGCAACATTTGAGTTCCCCGTCCTGGCATTCAAGTCACCACAGATGACGATAGAACAGTCCGCATGTCGTGCCAATAACTGCAACAGACCTTCTTCAAGTATACAAATGCCGTTGCTTTCACTCAAGTTAGCATAGTACGGTGATCCCATGGGTGGAACATATACGCACACAACTAAAACGTCTTTTTCAGAATTGAACAATTGCCGACAAAATCTAAATGCTAGAAGGTTATCCAAATCGCAAGTGACGTTGTCAACCCAAGAGGAAATATCATTACTGATGAGACATATTATCCCCCCCGATCTTCGACCCTGTATGGACAATTTTCGAGCAGGAGAAACAAAACATTTGAAATTAGCTAAATGACTACTAGTTTCGAAATACTCTAGAAAAGTTTCGACTAAACATATGAAATGAAAACGCTGGAGGTATGGCAAGAAATCTGGATCATCAAACTTTGAGAGTAGACCGCCAACATTCCAACTCATAAACTGGATACTACCTGAAGGAACGTTGACAGTTGCGATAGCACCTTGACCGGTCTCCTAGCTGGGACCCGCTTGCTCGCGGAGTCTTGCAAGGGAACGGGTGAGGTACCCTCTATGACGCGCATCTTGGCCCGATCCGGCTCTACTCTGGCTCTGGCTGGAGACTTCTCCAGAAGAGGCTCCGTCAGAGATCCCTCCGCGTCCAACCTCCCTGGCCTCGCGAAGCTGGGTCCTTTGTCTGACGGTCCTGTCTGCGGAAACTCCGACTCCTTTCTTCTTGAACTCGTCCCGGGCATGCAAAATGGTGTACTTGTCTGAGCTCCGGTTCATGCAGGCGATCAGCGGCCGTGTTCTGTCAGGAGCCGCCTTCCCGATGCGATGGGCTCGTTTGATGCCTCTGGAGTCAAGGTGGTCTGGGAGTACATCATTGACAGCCTCCAGGAACTTCTTTTCACTGTCCTCGAAAGTCTCGCTGTCTGCCTCTGGAACGTTGTAGAGAATGATGTTGTCT
>JAWQFJ010033935.1:20000-24736 GCA_034096865.1 Theodoxus fluviatilis
CATACAGTTTTGAGCCTGGACATGAAACGCACATACGCACGTTATAATACAACATGCCAGATGCTTTTGTCTACAGGTTGAAGGTTTAGAGTTGTGCGATTGACATGTGTTACATTTGCTGTGTTTTATTGGATATCTAGCTCTGTGGTAGTCAATGGATCTTCAGCTGATGACACGGGATTAAATGGAGCTTGCCTTCACTTACTTATTTGCCTTCACTTACTAATTTGCCTTCACTTACTTATTTGCCTTCACTTACTTATTTGCCTTCACTCACTTATTTGCCTTCACTTACTAATTTGCCTTCACTTACTAATTTGCCTTCACTTACTAATTTGCCTTCACTTACTTATTTGCCTTCACTTACTAATTTGCCTTCATTTACTTATTTGCCTTCATTTACTAATTTGCCTTCACTTACTTATTTGCCTTCACTCACTTATTTGCCTTCACTTACTTATTTGCCTTCACTTACTTATTTGCCTTCACTTACTAATTTGCCTTCACTTACTTATTTGCCTTCACTCACTTATTTGCCTTCACTTACTAATTTGCCTTCACTTACTAATTTGCCTTCACTTACTTATTTGCCTTCACTTACTAATTTGCCTTCACTTACTAATTTGCCTTCACTCACTTATTTGCCTTCACTCACTTATTTGCCATCACTTACTTATTTGCCTTCATTTACTAATTTGCCTTCACTTACTAATTTGCCTTCACTTACTAATTTGCCTTCACTTACTAATTTGCCTTCACTTACTTATTTGCCTTCACTCACTTATTTGCCTTCACTTACTAATTTGCCTTCACTTACTAATTTGCCTTCACTTACTAATTTGCCTTCACTTACTAATTTGCCTTCACTTACTAATTTGCCTTCACTTACTAATTTGCCTTCACTTACTTATTTGCCTTCACTTACTTATTTGCCTTCACTCACTTATTTGCCTTCACTTACTAATTTGCCTTCACTTACTAATTTGCCTTCACTTACTAATTTGCCTTTACTTACTTCTTTGCCTTCACTTACTAATTTGCCTTCACTTACTTATTTGCCTTCACTTACTTATTTGTTTTCACTTACTTGTTTGCCTTCACTTACTAATTTGCCTTCACTTACTAATTTGCCTTCACTTACTAATTTGCCTTCACTTACTAATTTGCCTTCACTTACTAATTTGCCTTCACTTACTTATTTGCCTTCACTTACTAATTTGCCTTCACTTACTTATTTGCCTTCACTTTCTAATTTGCCTTCACTTACTAATTTGCCTTCATTTACTTATTTGCCTTCACTTACTAATTTGCCTTCACTTACTTAATTGCCTTCACTTACTAATTTGCCTTCATTTACTTCTTTGCCTTCACTTACTAATTTGCCTTCACTTACTTATTTGCCTTCACTTACTTATTTGCCTTCACTTACTAATTTGCCTTCACTTACTAATTTGCCTTCACTTACTAATTTGCCTTCACTTTATCAAGTGAAGTACGAGGATCTGTGTACACTTCATTTCCAATAGTGTGTGTGCGTGCGTGCGTGCGTGCGTGTGGGTGGGTGCCTGAGTATGCGTGTGCATATGTGTGTGTGGTGTGAGTGTGTCTGTGTGTGTGCGCGCGCGCGCGTGTGTGTATGTGTGTGTGTGTGTGAATGCGTTGTCTATGTGTGCGTATGTTGTGTGTGTATGTCTTGTGTGTGTATGTCTTGTGTGTGTGTGTGTGTGTGTGTGTGTGAGTGTGTGAGAGTGTGTGAGTGTGTCTGTGTGTGTGTGTGAGTGTGTGTGTGTGTGTGTGTGTGTGTGTGTGTGTGTGTGTGTGTGTTTGTGTGTGTACTGTGTTTGCTTTTGCGCCCACTCTGTCTCTCTCTCGCGCACGCGCGTGTGCGTCTATGCTTGTCTGCGTGCGTGCGTGTGTGTGTGTGTGTGTGTGTGCGCTCGCCCACGTGTGTACACACGTACATATGCATCTGTTTATGATGTTTTGCTGCAATGTCTGAAATGGTAGTTTGACACTAGGAAAAGCTTAAAAAAAATAAAGGTGCATGATATGTCCATCAGACGCAGATTTCGGCCACACCGTCGTTTTGAACGTTGTGAGGACTACAGAAATCAGCAGCAAACATCTCATTCTGGAAGAAAAAGAAGAACAACGATTTTCTTTTTCTCCGATGTATTCATACCAAGTTTGTTTTCAGCTTGCCATTATTATTTGCTCACCAGTCTTTGAATAACAGTTTCCATTTTGTACAGACTTTGGATCTGATCTTCAAAGCTCAGACAAATTCCACGGCAAACAACACAGCAACCAAAGAAAACTTCTCTAGTTTCTTCATCATAGTAATTATTCAGATAATTAGTCGTTATCAACATCAGAACTGCCCATGTGTATTGCAGCTAAAACTATCTACACTAATGATAAGGTACATTAATTTTTAACGTCGTATTAAATGTAAATCATGATTAATTAAATATTCGTCTTCAACGAATTACTGTAAAATACGGAGAAAGCGAACAAAATCAACCTTCTGCATATATCATGATAGAGATAACATAACTTCTTAACAAAAGTTTTTTCATACACTGTTCATACACCAAATTCTTCAAAGTGATATTCCAAGTCAAATAGTATTAATTTATTTGTTTTTCTCTATATGTCCGAGAATATGACAATATTAGCGGTATACCTACATATGTATTGGTGGCAAACAATAACTTGACTATCTCTTCACTCAGTCCAGTGTTTTGAATAGTTAAAATGTTACTGCGAGTAAGTATTGGAGAAAAACTCCGCTAATGTCTGACACATGACACTATTTACATCAAGTGCGGACAAGCCACCCAGGAAGTGCCAGAGGTCCGGTGCTGTACTTTTGCTAGGAAGTGGCGTGAAACCCCAACATGGCACTCACCCACTCTGTAAGTGTTTGACGGTAACAGAGCTGTACACTGAAATCATCATTATCATCGTCGTCGTCGTCTTCGTCGTCACCACCACCACCTACCACCTGCACCATCACCACCACCACCTCCACCTGCACCACCACCACCACCACCACCATCTCCACCACCTTCACCTCTACCACCACAACCACCACCGCCACTTTATTCACCACCTCCACCTGCACCACCCCCACCTCCTCGTGCACCATCTGCACCACCACCACCACCACCACCACCACAACCACCACAACCCCCCACCATTATCTTTAATATGGATGTATCACTAAACAACTTTTAAAAAGTAAGCAGAGAATGAGAAAACAGCCAGTAAAAGAAAAAAGATGCTTGACAGTAACATCATTCAGTTCTACCTCGGTGAATATGCATCGCGGTTTCTGAATTAATCAATGGACTTTTCCTTCAGAGACATGTATGCACACATTTACATGAGGTTATGCATTGACATTCTCTTTTCCCTCGCAAAGATTTGTATGTACAGTTCAACATGGAGATACACATTCACGCTCTTTTTCAATGACATGTACGAACAGGTCTACGTGGTGATACAAAACACATGCACGCGCATTTTGACATCGTGAAACACTGACATACTTTTTCCCGAAGATTTTTATGTTCATTTTCAAAACGTGAGAAAATTTATGATGAATTCAGCAAAAGGAATTTTCATTCAATTAAATTTGATACAGTTAATTAATATCCAAAATAAGTAACATTTTCAGTTTTGAATATCTCGTCTGGAAGTGAAAAGGTTGACAACGATAATTCGAATAATAAACTGTTCTGATCGGACAATAAGAAGGGAAAACTACAGCAGATTGAAAACCAACAAGTAGGAAGAGGGGGAAAGGAGATTACACAGAAAAGCACGCGCCCAGTCGCAGAGTTTACACCCTAAAGTGGAATAAGCCTTTCCAGAAACAGTTTCTTCAAAATGCCTACTTTGTAGTTTTTCTTCTTCTTTCATTCGTTTTGGAAAATATATGAGACTCTTGCGAGACATCCTGCACACGATTTGCTTTCTGCTGAACGGATTACATCACGTTAGAGCAATTCTCCATCCCTTTTTCTTAAATGAGTTTTCTGGGTCGAGTTAATTATATGTGCGGCTGCTCGTAAGATACGTATGCATTGCATGTATTCACAGACACAGTGGTAAGAGACATTCCAGGAACACATGCTGCCTACTCTGCCTATCTTCTATTTCTAGAATATGATTCCGTGAAGCATTGCATACTCAGCTTGATTTTCTTCCCTTGGAAATCTCCCACAAGTCGAGAAGAAAAACGTTCAGGTAGGGTGGCTCTCAGCGTATCTCAGCTTGTTTCCTCAGAGCGAAACAGATGGGTGCTGATGGCGCCATCGAAGTATATAGTTATCTATGTCCATAGACATGTTTCTCTTCAGTTGCATCGTCTTTCAGGGTGAACCTGTGGAAAAGCAACAAACGTTTGTTCGTGATAGCAGAAATGAGTCAAAGTTGGTAACAGCCTAAAGCATCGACTGCAGAAATCAACACCTATTTGTTCCCTTGATTCGACGACAGTTGCTGACTCAGTTCTTTGAGAGAAACTCGCAGGTTGTGGTGAACTCCTTCTGTGTAACAGGGTTCCTGGCAACGAGCTTGAGCTCTGTTCCTCCAACCATCATGGCCGCCTCGATCTCCCTGTGTAAGCCTCGAGTTGTGTCCGGAATCAGGACCGTCAAAGTGCCGATCTTCTCCACGCCCTCCTCGTCCACGTACAGGGGATTCTCCTTTTTCGTTCTGCATAGTTT
>JAWQFJ010033939.1:0-5000 GCA_034096865.1 Theodoxus fluviatilis
GGCAGCTTCGCAGTGAGGGATCACTAGCCTGTGCTTCCCTCAACTGCCCGGGGGTCGTCTCACCAAGCCCGGGAGTCGCTATCAACAGGGGTTTCGCCTTCTTCTCTTTAGCGGCTGCTCGCGCTCGCGTCACTGCTCCCACTGTCGTCTGCTGCGCGTACACGGGTAGAATACGGGGATCGCTCATCTTAGCATGATTCCCGACTACAAAGTCGGCCGCGGGAGAATCCATCACTACCGCTTCCACTGTGCCGCTGTAGAATGGGCAATTGATCTCTACCCGTGCCAGGGGATAGCGCCTCTTTACGCTTGTATCCGCTAGGCTTACTTCGAGTTTCCTTCCTAGAAACTGCCGCGGTGAGACCAGGGACCGTCTCACAACACAGATTTGGGACCCGGTGTCACGGAGACCTTTCACCCGGACACCTCCCACCTCGACAGAGCATCGTGGGTCATAGCTCTGGAGGCTACAGGGGGTGCATAGAGCCGGGACGGCGATCGGTGCAGTAGACTGTGCAGGTCCCCTGGACACTGCGCCTAAAGTCTTCTGCCTAGTGCACTCCCGCGCCAAGTGCTTGGGGGAGTTGCACAGAAAACACCTCCGTGTTTTCTGCCCTCCCGCGCCCGCCCCTCTCGGTGCTTCTACCCTCTTCCCCCTGCCTTTCCCTCGAGCCCCGTGGCTCGTACCCCTTGGTACTCCCTGTGGGAAAGCCCTACGCTCGCTTCCTGCGTGCGCTTCCGCAAATATTTCCGCGAGTTCGCTCGCCTCGGCCAACGTTCCTGGCCTCTTCTCCTTAATGTAGACAGTCATGTCTGTCGGGAGCGACTGCAAGAACTGCTCCAGGAGGATCAACTGTCTCAGGTCTGATACCCTGGACAGCTCCTGCCACTTGGCAAGATCCTCTTCGATTCGAGCACCGAGCTGAGTGTACGTCTCATGCTCTTTCTTCCTGCTCGACCTGAAACGCAGACGGTAAGTCTCTGCTGTCAACTGATAGCGGGTCAGAAGAGCCTCTTTCAACTTCTGGTAGTCTTCTGCCCATTCATCTCCAAGTGAGTTATATAGCTCTACCGCCTTGCCGGTCAGCTTGGTCGAGATTCGTGTAGCCCAAGAGTCTTCTGACCATTTGCACATCCTCGCTACTCTCTCGAACCGCTTCAACCAGGTCGAAATTTCCTCTCTCGTCTCATCAAAGAGTGGAATTGAGGCCTTGAATCCTCTATCTCTCTGGCTGTCGTCTAACTCACCATCCTCACCCTGACGCTCGCTGCTTTCAGACACGCTCCTTTTAGCTCCTTGGGTGAGGAGTTGCATCCTTAACTGATGCTCCTCTCGCTCTCTTGCGACTTTCTCTCGCATCTCTTCTTGCTCTCTAGCAAACCTCTCTCGCATCTCTTCTTGCTCTCTTGCAATCCTCTCTCGCTTCTCTTCTTGCTCTCTCGCAACCTCTCTTTCGAGCCTCTCTCGCATCTCTTCTTGCTCTCTCCTCTGCTTCTCTTCAAACTCCCTTGATTGCCTTTGCTCATTCACTTGAGCTTCGCGTTCAATCCTTGCTCGCTCTAACTCCAGTCGTGCTCTCTCGACATCCTCCCTCGTCATTCGCTCTGCTACGAATTCGGGGATGGCTGAGCTTTCTACTCCTAGCTCTGCAGCTAGACTTTGCCAACGTGCTATCCTGTCCCCATTGGACTCCACGTTGGGCGACTCGCCCCTCCCCCCTATTCCACGACCTGAACGGAGTTCCATTCCCGATATAGGTTACAATCAATCTTCGCGGTGATTGTCAAACTCGGGACCCTGAGCAATAGTGAGCAATATCACACAATTCAATGGCAAACGGGTAAGCAGGTGAACAATGCAAATAAACCTCTGCAGTGGTGTCAAGCGCTCTCAAGGTGGTGTAGCTGACAAAATGACTTAATTTTCTCAAAAATTACAAAATAGCTAATCCTGGCAGGGCGCGTACACTGTCGCAATGTCCCTATTAAATAATAAGATGGGCCAGCTGGTGTTATTGCTGAAGCAAGCTCGCCAAGCGGAAGTCCGCTAAAAGGGATCAGGTTTACAACTAAACCTTCTACGCCCACCTTGAGAACAATAAAAGGTAAATAAGACAAATAAACAAAGTAAATGATGAGCCACCACTGCAGAAGGTAAATTCAAACACAAGGTTTATTCAAGCAATGTTCAACAAGAAGACCACTAAAGTCGGCAGTGCGACAACGCCGGTACTTGCTGTCAAAAGCAAACAATAACAAAGCTCCGTCAATACGGAGGGGTAACAGCAGGCTGACGTGGGAGTCACCCTACTGTTACAACAAGCAAAGTCAAGGACCCGAGGCACTCCCGCCCGGGTTAAAACAAAGTAAACAAACACGCGGCAACATGGCAACGCTGAGCTGACCTCGGGTCAGGGCAACGATACCAGTATACAACAAGTGAGGTCTGAACCAAGCAGAAATTCTAGGCCTCCCCCCACCCTCTGTTCCTACGAGAATTTACTGAAACGGCCCCCAAAAAATCCCCTCAGCCTTCAAACAGGCAACAACACGAATTTCAGGGAAAAACCCACTTCGAGTAGGGAATACTAAGAATGAACACCAATGAGAAATCACTCTCTCGTAATAACAACGAAGTACCTCAAACGTGAGGGTTAAGTCATCAGATACTCAATAGAGAGGATGAACAATTTGTAGACTAGTGCATCTTACCAAACAGCTGTCTAACGAGAACAGCTGTTACTGACGTCCAGCGAAGTAAGTCCAGTCCAAAGTTCACGGATAGAACTCTATTCACAACATTCTTCTCTCCTCGCCCCTACTGGGCTGACACACTGACTGCCCTCGTCAGGTGTACTACACAATCACAGCTGACACTACACACGTCAGCGTAAACGACGAAACCAAACTACTAGATGAAACTTTAAACAGATTCCCGCTGTGCTCTTGCACAGCGGAAGGGAAGGTAGACAGGAGACTCGATTCCTCTCTCCTAGAAGACTTCAGGTAGGTATCGAAGTGAATTATCTACTCCTATGTAGAACAGATCCTTCGATGACCTCCTCACAACGTAACATCGTCGCCAGAGGCTCCCAGTATAGCAGAACAGGGCTGTCTGCTACCACCGGAAACGTTCCACCAATCCCGCAGCGTCTCACCGTCACACCCCCAGTGACGCGGTCTTCCCTGGCTCGCACGTAGCCTTGACCTCCCGTCACGCAGCAACCTCCTGGCTGCTAGCCCGTCAGATCCATCTGACGCCAGTGGACACTCAGAACTTCAACCCACGTTCAGAGACTTCATCCAAAACTTCGCCCCACACAAAATACAGGGATATACACAGGCAGCCTGGCACAGCAGCCCGACACAAATATAGCCTCAAACCGAAGTAGCCTGGAATGAAAAATGGATGAGTAGCGTAAGTTCACCATATAAGGACGCGACTACTACAGAACAGGGGGCATCTCAAAGCATCCGCTCCTACTCAACAACCAGAGGCGTTTACTGAATTACTGAAGACCCTTTTTACACACAATGATTCAAAATAGCACATTACCCTCAGAGGTCCCGAGAAGTGACAACGACTCGCGGAATTCACTTACTTTATAGATAATTCACTTGTCCCCCCTCTTCAGACTATCCCCTCACTCGACTCCGACCCAAACGTTTTGGAATAAAGGAGAAATACTCACCACAACACGAAGGCTATGAAAACTCAGTCACCCACAAGTCTCTCCTCACGTTCTCACCAGAGAACGTGTCTACTCTAGGTCGATACAAGACCCCTTGGAAGCACTTGTTGCTTCTACGTCGAGAGATAGCGTTCTTTTATGGGACGCTTCACCTGCCTTCTCGGGCCAGTAGAATGACGTCTACTTCCACGAGCAAGGATTTTCCTTGGAAAGCACTTTCCAAATATCTTACGACGCTGTTCTACAAGAACGTACTTCTGCAAGGGCGGACGCTTGTCCCACAATGCCAGAAGTTGCAAGACTCAGTCTTGCTAAGAGTTGGCATACAGCCACTTACTCTCCTGGAGCTCCTATGACTCCACGTCTGTCTAGTCCAACGACCAGAGATGATATGATGAGTCTGGGCGCAATCAACCCATCTAAGCTCGCTGAATAATCTAGTCACGTGACTCTAGTCCAATCAGGATCCATATCCCAGAATATTAATGACCCGTGGGATGCGCATTGCGACTGTCGTCCCGGTAACTGCCTACCTAGCACAATTGGTGGCTGGAAAAAACTCGCGACCTCTCATACCCCGACCTACTGGCCCTGGGGTCACCGACCCGTCAGTCATATCGCAAGTGCTCTATGCCCATGGCAAACTCTCTGCCATACACGCACACTCACACATCCACATCTCACCCACACTGTCGCACTCACGCGCGACAGTGTGTCTGTGTGTGCCTAGATCTCTGCCTTGATGCCTGGTCTGCACTGAGGCATACAGGACAGGTGTGTGTGTCTGTGTGTGCCTAGATCTCTCCCTTGATGCCTGGTGTGCACTGAGTTGTACAGGACAGGTGTGTGTGTCTGTGTGTGCCTAGATCTCTCCCTTGATGCCTGGTCTGCACTGAGTTGTACAGGACAGGTGTGTGTGTCTGTGTGTGCCTAGATCTCTCCCTTGATGCCTGGTCTGCACTGAGTTGTACAGGACAGGTGTGTGTGTCTGTGTGTGCCTAGATCTCTCCCTTGATGCCTGGTGTGCACTGAGTTGTACAGGACAGGTGTGTGTGCCTAGATCTCTCCCTTGATGCCTGGTCTGCACTGAGTTGTACAGGACAGGTGTGTGTGTCTGTGTGTGCCTAGATCTCTCCCTTGATGCCTGGTGTGCACTGAGTTGTACAGGACAGGTGTGTGTGTCTGTGTGTGTTCGAGGAGGACGAACCCTTGGTGCCCTCTGAAATCAGTGCTTTCATCCAGGAAGTGTCTAGGGGATCACTGACTGTGCCTCACCTGAGTACGTATGACCTGGTGCGGTATGGACTC